>JAPYZE010000091.1:0-66843 GCA_030522805.1 Leptomastidea abnormis
ATATGAGGGCAGCTTTTGTCATCATTTAGGTTGTAGAATAAGCCCTCAAAATTTGGAGATGATCGGTCACCCATAAGGTTGGTCATCTCCTTGTAAGTAATAAAATATAAAAAAAAAATCTCCCTGGCGAGGAATCGAACCTCGGTCTCCTGGCCGAAAATGTTTTACTTTTGGATAGGCGCACTTACCACTGTGCTACCAGGGATTACAAAAAACCTATGCTACGTTAGGAGTCTAATAGAACCTAGTTCTAATAGCCTAGCATAACGCTAAGGCCTGCGCGCGCATTCGTTTTCGATATATATATATATATATATATATATATATATATATATATATATATATATAAATTGTATTGTCCATGAGACTGTGTATTATAAACCTAGTTTGTTTTTAATTAAAATTTACAAAATTTTAAAACCTTACCTACTAAATAAAAATTATAATTTTTCCATAAATTTTAAAATACATAGCTCCGTTTTCAATATAATTTTAATTTAAAAAACAAAAATATCATTAAGCATTCAAGTATTTAAATTAAAAAATACAAAAATTCAAAAATGATAACAATCGTTTTTTTTATTTGTTTCTTGCAGGTGGCATTTTATGAAATTTTTAACAATCTATGGGTTCGCAATGGCCTGCAAATTCGAGGTCAGGCTATGACTTACATTCAATGCAATTTTTGCAATTCAATGGTTGACGCAGATCTATATTTATTACAAATATGTTCAACAAAATTGCAACCTGATACGTTCATATCAACGATTATCGACAAGTAATATCAAATATCAAAATTATCAAATTATTTTTTTATATCAAAACATAAATTTAAACAAATTATTTTTAATTCATCATACAGATTTCACGTAAAGGAATGGATGAGTTTAAGTCGTTTTCTCACACCACAAAGCGAATACGTTGAAGCCGAGCATGACGTCGCAATGTTGGAAAGTTGCTTAACTTTTTTGGCTACTCTCGTTAACGTTCGAACTAATTTAGGTAATATGCAATAAATAATCAATCAAAAGCCAATCCTAAACAATAAAGAAAAAAAAAGAACAAAATTTAAATTACATTCTCTTTCTTTATAAATAGGTCTATCCGACTCTGAGATGTCTTGCTTGGAAATGGTAACACTATTATGTATGGGTGACAAAACTCACAGTCAACTAATGGAATTAATGCCAGAACGTTGTGGAACAACTCAAAATCGTGACTTTGATTCCGTCTTAAAAGAGGTAAACTAAAATATCACAAAATTTTACAATTCAAATTATAAAATCTTCAGCTTTATTGTTTAACAACCAAATTTACTCTTATAATACGATAAATTAGGTTGCTCATTATCGAGCACCAAATCTCGAGGCTAGCGGTAACATGCAGCAAGGTATGTATGGACCAAAACCACGTGTCTGGGATGAGCTATTCGATCCACTGCACGTGCTATTACGAGCTGTTCAACGTAAGGATTTTCAAGTATCGATGGATCGCTTTACGCAGTAGTAAGTCATTAATTCATATCTGACCGACACTGCGTGTACACTTGTAGCAAGGATTTTTTTGATTAATTTAATTTTTCATTGTTTTTGTTTTTCAGTGTAAAGCAATCGGGTAAACTCAAGAGCAACGCCACACCCTGGCCACCTTTCCGTCTTCCAGCACCAGTCTCCAAAGACTACGACGACCCCAGACTCGTACTTCGCTCCAAAGTCTTCCACTCTATGATCTTCGTTATTCTGTACAATGCGGTCAACGCCCAAAATCTCATATCCGAGCACGTGATGGCTTTGACCGTGTACCTCTTGGAGATGGCTGTGATCACTGCTAAGGAACCTGATAGCTCGGTTAGTAGATACCACTATAACGATGTAAGTTGAGGTATTGCAGAATTGTTTGAAAGACCATGCTCGGTTTTTGATTATTTCAGGCGCAACCGGTCTGCCAATACAACAGCGCTGGAGCACAACACATATTCAGGGACATGGATCTGGCGGGTTGGTTCAACGACAACAATCTATCGGAGAACTTGAGGACCGTCATACCACGTGTGGTGCTTGCACAAGAGCAAGATCAAAGCAGCTCAGACAGTACGGGTTATAATAATACGCGTAGTCTCGATTATTCGAGTCAACGTAGACAACAACAACAACAGCAGCAGCAACAACAACAACCCTCGAGTTCGCTCACTGGTGGTTTTAATCTTCCAGGCGAACTCGAGTGGGAGAGCCTCATGACCGAGGTTGCCATGCTCAACGACAGCGCTGACGAAGGTGCAGTTGGAGTCTTGGCTCTACCGCAATCAATGGACAGCAGTGAGATCAGCGATGACATAAGCCTGCCTGATCTACCTGCCTTACCTGCTTCATCGTTACCCGCTTTACCTGCTGCTCCTGTAGTTGAAAGTGGTATGTATTAATTTTCAAATAATTTTAGAATGAAAATAAATGTGCTTTTGATGATATATATATGCGTGCTTTTACAGTTTTTTAATGTGTTAATCCACAATGCGTTTGTGTACTTTTTTTGTCAATTAATTTTAATATATTAGCCAAATGTATTTGTTCCTTATACTGTCGATGGGTTGCTGTCTTATCTTCATCGAAGCATCATCTTCGATCACCTTGTCAAGCAGGCAACGCTGATTGATTTTGAGAATTTTGACAGTTTTTTTTTTTGTTTGTTTTCTTGTTGCTGTTTTATAGTCGAATACGATATGAGTTACGTAGCTGAGAGCGGGATAGTCGCCATCCCGCGCATCATTAGTGAAGACGAGAGATTACCTCCGTCCAGGGCATTGCCACCGTCCAGCGAAGATACCTTTGCCCTTGAATCACGTCCTACATTACACAGTACGTTTTTTTCAACACTGAAAAGTTAATCAACCTTTAAAAAATAAAAAGGAAAAAATATTACGCTCATGATCATTGAATTTAAGTGCTCATTGATAGTCACCCCCATCTAATGATGTCAATATTATATGCATTTCTCTCATGCGCCATAGGAATTAATTAAAAATCAATTGTTAGCCATCCAATTTCAACTTTTAATAATCAACTGTTTAGATAAGCTTTTATAAATGATATTAAAACTAACTTTTTTTATTCAAGCTGAGGGAGTCGCTATCAATATCGCTGCTCTCCTACCGCCGACTCCACAGCCAGCTCTTCCACCTGCAATTCCACGTCCTGCGGTCATGGCTGGAAACGAAGTGGTATCCGTGAATTCTGCAAGATGTAACCATGCAGTATCTATATCAAATGAGATTGTTCCTTCAACATCAAGCTGTCACAAACAATTGAGGAGAAGAGAAGCTCAGGCAAGTCTTTTTTATCCAAAATGATAAAGTTATTAAAATCAAACACAACAGTTATTGATATTTTATTTTATATCAGGCGGGATCAACGCAGCCACATATGGTGCGAGTCGGCGAGAGCATAATATCATTGCTTCTAAAGCTGCATTCCCAACTATCTGGGGTGCCCGATAGCTACACACCTCCAGAGCTACCTAGTGAAGCTCAGGCTGGCAGTAGCAGCAACATGGATACCTCCGAGCCTGGCGCTCCGGAATCGCGTATAGGTGACGGACCTTTCTTTATTGGTCAGCTGCTTAATCGCATTGCCAGGATGGACGTGCATTGTCGCGAGGCCATCATTACGACGCGCAATCGGCTCTGGCCGCGAATGCAGGATTGCGAGGACGAACAGCGTGAACGAGAAAATCAACGAGAGCGCGAGGAGAGGCGTAGACGTGCTCGAGAACGCCAACAGAAGCTTATGGCTGAGTTTGCGAACAAGCAAAAGCAGTTTATGAAGAAAGCTATGGAGTCTGGTTAGTGTGAATTTTATCTGTGATTTAGAATTTTTTAAGTTTTTATCATCTTAATAAGATGTAAAATAATAAATTAATTATCTTTTTAGATGAAGCTGGTGCATCTGCAATGGATTGGGATGCAGAAGAGAGTCAGGCAACAATAGCAAGTAAAAAAGAGTATGACTGCGTAATTTGTAATCAGACTACACCAAGTACGGAAGATGGACCAATGGGCTTGGTAGTTTTGATTCAGGTAAAATTTTTTCTAATAGCACATAAATGATATTATCTAAAAACATAAACTAATTATTTTTTTATTTTTAGTCGACAAGTGTGGCAGGTCACGAGAGTCAAAGTCCGGAACGACTGGTATTACCTACTTCGGACGACGATCCCCAAATTCCTTATCCTAAAAATGATACTCGCGCTGCCCATTTCGATCGTCGAATAGATCAAATGAATGACTTGTTCCTTGAGGTACGCACTCAATAACAATAAAAATATTAAAAAGTGTATACATATAAACTAATGAACCTTTTCTTCGCAATCAGAATTCAACGTTAATATCAGGCAATCTAGGCTGGGAAGGAGGCGTGCATGTACAGACTTGTGGCCATCATCTTCACCTTGATTGTCTTGAGTCGTATTTAAATTCTTTACGTGGTTCTACGCAACGTCAACAACAGAACCTTATCGTCGAGCGAGGCGAATACAATTGTCCACTATGCCGACAGTTGGCTAACTCAGTGCTACCACTGTCACCTCAGCTGGGCGAATGCTCGGCGGTCGTACGCTCTCGACACTCCTCATCCGAGACCATACTATCGGATCTTACAAACTTGTTGCGAGAGACACGAGCTGGTCCTGTAAGTATAATTGCTCGCCCAACGTTTTTATCATTTACCAAGTGACTATTAAGAATCTATTTCAGGTTTCAACAAAGCTATCAAGAGCACTTGTTCGGGCGATGGAAGACCTGACTAATTCTACATATCTGAAGTATAAGCAAAAGACTGAAGGACCTAGTCGTCAAAGTCTGTTTCTTTTTGTCACTTCGGTGGCACGCACAAATCTGGAAATTGAGCTAGTACAGCGCGGTGGTACACTTTGCGTTCCGCCAAAAACCACGATTCCTCTCACACCAAAGCGTGATTGTATCGGTAAGCCTTAATTATATAAAATCATTTAAGAAGTTGCATTTACGTGGAAGGCCAAAATTTCATAAAGAAATATTATTTTCAGTTGCACTATTACACGTATTATCAGTACATGCTAGAGTATTAACAATTTGGGATATTCATCGGCACTGGCAGCAATTGTCAGGTTTGCCTGTGGATCAACCTCAGCCAACTGTAAAGGACGTAGCCCAAATAAAAAAGGAAAAGGATAAGGAAGAGGTTCCGTTTTTGCTTAGAGATCCAACAGCTCTTTTGATCCAATTTATACTTTTACTTCCGCTTCACTTGGATCAGAGTAAGTTGAAAATTGAAGAAAACATATTTATAAATTGAAATTGTTTATATTCTATAATTAACAAAATTTATGAATATTTTAGCATATTTCTCAGCTGTAGTTAAAGTAATGTATAACTTATTATACTATCAAGTAATAACTCAAGTCAGTTGTGGCTTAACTCATAACGAAAGAAGCGCCGTTATTGGTCGAGCTGTATTGACCGACGAATCGAGTCCGATCACATCGGAAACGATTCTCAGATCTGTGATCACTCATTTTCGCGATAGTAAACTTTATAGCAATGACGATGCATCTACATCATCAACAAATCACGCTAGAATAAGAAGTCAACTTATAGAACAGCAGGTAAATATATTATAAGAAAAGAAAAACTATAAATAATGACTCTTAAAAATTGTTGCTAATGTTACTTAACAATTTCTTTAAGATTCAAACGCTGTGCCTTCCTTTCTTGCGAGTGGCAGCGCTACTCCGTTATCACTTGTACGAACAGCCTATACCAACGATTCGCAGGTCGGAAACAGAATTTGTGAGGCTGGTGTATTATCTGGAGTTAGTGACCGAGGGTATGGATTTAAACTGTTTCAATGCTGCAGTAGCGTTAAATTGGCCAAATGAGGAAGTAGCTGCCTCGGCACACAAACTCTGGCTTGACCAACTAACTACTTTCGTAAACAAAACGGAGATAGTTGCAAGGGATTTGATTATTAACCAACATATATCGTGGCAAACGCCAAAATTACTAAGTCTTCCAAGAGAATATGAGAAAATATTTACGGTATAGAAAATCATTAATTCAATTATTTGTGCATGTATCGAACAAACTTGATAATTGAACAATTATTATTTTTCAGTATTATCACGAACGACATTGCCGCCAGTGCCCTTATGTGCCCCAGGAGATAAGTGTCTGCTTATTATGTGGTACAATTGTTTGTCTGAAACAAAATTGTTGCAAAATAAATAACGTCTGTGAAGCTGTACAGGTAAAGAATCTTTCATCTTACATTTTGAATCAATATTTTTTTAAAAATACTAATCTCAATTTTATGTAAATTGCAGCATTCAATAGATTGTGGCGGCGGAACAGGCATATTTTTAGTAGTCACTTCAACTTACGTTATTGTGATCCGAGGAAGAAGAGCTTGTCTATGGGGTTCTTTGTACCTTGACGAGTTTGAAGAGGAAGATAGGGATTTAAAGTATGAAAATTTTTTTTCTTGAATTTTTATGATTGCATTATATTAATAATTAAATCTTTTTTGTTAACAGACGTGGAAAACCTTTATATCTAAGTCAAGATAGATATCAACTGCTAGAGCAACAGTGGCTGGCTCACAGATTCGATCATACGAAGAAATCGTGGATCTTGCATCGGGATGCGCTGTGACCTCTTAATACAATTACAAATTTAATTCTAATCCATCTAACGTAAAAGTATCCATAGCGTTACTTTCTTATGGCCCGACGCCTCGCTAATGTTTTACAATGCTTGAATAAAGCTAATCATAAATCCTTTTGACGGCATCTAGATAACTATTTATTCTGAGACAAACAATAGGTGAAATAATAATGTAGGCTTAATTAATATTTGAAAGTATTAATCGCGACGAAATTTTTATAGCCATCATTAAAAGTTATGTAAAGTAAAAATTTGCGTTTTCAATAGTTTAATGCTGTTTACTTTTACATTTTACAAATTTGATTTTCATGAAAAAAAAAAAATAAAAAAAAACCCAATAAAGCTAATATATTATTACATTTTACAGCAAAATTAGTTTGCTATACATGTTGATTTATTGTTTTTCTTTTATGCAGAATAGCAATAAATTTGAATTTGCTTTTTTCCATTTGAAGTTAATATGTAAAATAACATTTAGTATAGACAATACAATTTTTGTAAAGATTGTACTGCTATAATACTGAAAAAAAAAAACAGACTGATGTCTCTTAAACATTACGTTGTTTGTTAAGAAAAGTGAGATTGTTGTGAACTGTAAAGTGCTCAAAATTTTGAGCTGCAGTATATAATACTCTTTGAACAAAACATTAGTATTGCTTAGCAGAGTATCACATTTACTTATTTCGTTGTTTTTTCTTTGAAACTTGAGTAATAGTTTTTATTTCTTTTAAAACATTCAAATTTTATCAATCATATTAAATCTATTAATGTAAGAATTTACATTTTTTAAATGCCACCTGTATAATTTACGTGTGAATTTATTGTTTGTATAATTCTTAAGAAGGGGTAGGAGGAAGGACCATTACAGAGGTTTCAAAAACGAAATGGGCTGTGTACGTATAACTTTCAAACGTATTGGATGAGTAAATATATAATATTATATTACTAAATAAAATAAGCTGAGCTGTACACAAGTTGTTCAATATATAAATTGCAAGCAATGAAGATTAATTCAAAGACAAAAATATACACTCTTTATTTTTTCTTAATGAAAGTTTGCTAAGAACAAATAAATTCGAGATTGTAAATATGTATAGGCTCGAAGACCGCTAATACGCTGTACGTATGGTCAATTGCAAATTAAACAACTTGTACATACATAACTTACAGAAAGTTATTCAAAGTTTTTTTATTTAAAAATGTTTTTGTCAATGTATGTATATCATATTTTATCAGTAAAAGTTTATAATAGATCTGCTAAATCATGGAACTTAAGTAATTGAACAATACAAATATATTGTGTTTTGAAACGCAAAAAAAAAATAAATAAATAAATAAATCGCTATTATACCAAATTGCAATAATTATATACCTTCTTCCACAATCCTTTTCCTTCTTTCTTTCAAGAGATGTATGAAGGGCATAAATAATTAACAAACAAATATTAAAATTTGCTAGGAAGGATTGATTTTTAAAGTATGTAAATGTTTGTTAAAAAAATATTATAGACGTAGATTTATTATAAATGAATAGAAGAATTGTCTTGTCCAGCATTTATTTTCTTTTTTTTTTTTTTTTTTTTTAATCAAATACATTATAACCTTAAACTATCTGGCGTACATAATTTATTTAGAAAAATTTCAAGTTTTCCATTCAAAACATAAATCATTATTAGAACTTTGGTACAAATATCATCATTATGCAATAATTGATATTAATAAACTTGTCATTAGTGCATGTTTGTAACTAAATATTGCATTCAATAAAGTCTTCTATCAACTTGTTTAATATAAATTATTAGACTTTTGATAAAAACTTAAAATTTTCTGCAAAATTTATGTTACAAAAATAACTATAATTAAAAGCATTCTGGACAAACTAAAATATTTTATAATGTATAAATATTTTGTTACATTATAGAAAAGTCTAATGCAACAGTTTTTTAAGAAAAAGAAAAACTTAGATATTAAATTTTTTTATTGTAGATAAAAGAAAGAATAAAGGTAAAAGTATTGTTTCTTAAAATTAAAAATTACTGTCGTTGTGAAAAAGGTAAGATTACTTTTATTCATTGCGTTTATAATCTGAATGCAACATTTGTCTGTTGAAGCTAATTCACATGATAAATAGTTGCTGTTTTTTTAATAATATAACAAATGATTAATCACTAGAAAAGTATTTTGAATAATTTTTTAAACTTAAATCTACAAATCCGCAGTGTTAATTTAAGTAATCTACCGTTAATATCTATACAGTGGTGGTAAGGTATTTTAGTAGTGTCAAAATTAATAATTTTACAACGGTCTATTAATATAATTCTTATTTTACTGTTACCAAAGTACAAATATCAAAGGAAGATCAATCTGAAAATTTCTAGTATATTGGTGGTAGAGAAAAATCTAAATAAAAATTGACACTTTACTTTTTTTTTTTCATTTTCTCATTGTCTTTTTTTTCTTTTTTTTTTTTTATGAAGAATGAATATGTATGAAATTAGTAGTAGTATGATCCGTTTGTATACAATGGGAATGTAAACACCACATCCAGATTACTCAAATGAAAATCAAATTATTGTAAGACTTTTCAATACATGTCTTCAGTAATAAAGTGTTTTTTTTTCTTTTTTTCGATTTATCCATATTAGCCACTTTCACTTTGTAAAAAATAATAAAACCAAAAATTATGGCTTTTACATAAACTAAATCCTTACAGTTTCCAAGAAGGAAATCCTCCTGTCTGTTCTTGATATACTTCTATGACATCGTCATTTTCCATTTCAAGCTGAAAAGGTTTTCAATTTTAAAATTTTTAGTGCCAATAAAGTATAAAATTAAAATTTATATTTTATACTTAATTTACAAGCAAAGATTTTATGATGAAATAATAGAGGAGCGCAATAATAAAAGTAAAGTAAGTATTATAATTGTCACACAAATATTAAAGTATAAGAAATTATTTTTAACATTCGCTGGCCGAAAGTAAAATTATTGGCCAGCTACGTAGACCAAAAAATGCATTTCCTGGCTGGGCTATAATGAAAAATTATTCACACACCACAAGAGCGAATAAAGAAGTGCAATATACTATTTACATATAAATAAAAAATAGAGCACACTTTGTCCAAAAAACAAAGTATTACCAATAGACTATCTTTAAAATTAAAACTAAAAAAATATTTAAAAAATTATGCATCTTTTATTGAATCTTGTATACATTTTTATTTAAATTTATCTGATATATTATTCTTATTCTCATATTAACTATTGTATGACAATTAATATACACTGTTTGTAATATTGAATTAATAAAAGTTTTTTGAAAGTTTATAAAAAAAAATGTTACTTTATAGAATCAGAACAAGGCAGGCTGATCATGATATTTACAGTATCTATAGCCTATCAGAAACTATTATAAAAACTAAAAATAAGCATTAAAATATTGAATTTGACTAATAGTAAATTATAATCACTAAAAACTATAGACTAACCTAATTGAACTAACTGTAATTGAATCAAAATCAACAATAATATAAAAATTATAATCATTACCTGTTTCGGCGTTTCGTCGTCGTTGATTCTTTTGCCGTCAAAAAGAAACCTAAGCGACGTCATAGGCACACCCTGTAAACAAAAAGCCCAGAAACCGACAGATGAGAAAAAGAAGTAGTTTACATCTATCAACAATTGCCTGCTCTTTCTCCAAACATCAGGCGACCTATTGAATCAAGCAACGTCTTCTTCTAGGCAATTCAATGCAAACGCTCCGATTCGATACACACATCTACCTCGACGCGTTGAAAATCGAGAAAAAGAGAAAGAGAGAGAGAAATCCTCATCTAAAACGCGGCGCGTAAGACGCGCACACGTGGAGGCAAAAGAGAGAGGGAGAGAGAGAGAGCAAATTTCGGAAGATCAGTTGAAAATTTTACTCACCACACGATCACTGTAGGATTTTTTTAACTTTCCCATCTGGGTCGTCATCTTTACCCTGAAGTGAATTTCATTGCTGTCCTGCGATTGAAGAAATAAAAACACATAGCATAAGTCAGGCTAGTTAGGAATTACCAAGGGGGGGAGGGGGTGATGATATAGGTGTAAGGACAGGCATGCGGGTAGCGACAGGAGGAAGCCCTAGGGCGCTTCCAGGTAAATAAAGATTAAAAAAAAACCGAAGAAAGAACTCAGGGTAAGAAAAGTGTAGGAGGAGACTAGTTGATTGTTGTTGAGACTCACGTTTCCGACGACTTTGAGCTTGATGTACTCGGAATTAGCGTCTCCCGTTCCAGAATCTGCCTTCTGTTCCTACGATGCATCAAGCGCACAGGTTAGTGGAGGCTTGTATATAAAAAAGCCGGAAAGGTCGGGTCGCTTTGTAACGCGGGAAAAGCCGGGCGGCATAAAGCAAGAGCAAAAACGAACAAGTTTTCCTCTTCGATCAACATCGTGAAGTATAAATAGAGCTTGTCCCTGTAGATGCTGTTGCTACTATACCGTACCGGCAATAATAACCCCCTTGCGTGTACTTGGCACACCACAACCGTACATAAATATTACTTATAAAAACGAGAGGAAAGCAATACACTCACCTGATTGTCGCTCATGGCTGTGAGTTAGCTCCAAGAATGAAACTCTTGTGAAAAGGTAAAAAAAGACGCACCAGGTGCTTCTTCTCTCCTACACACTATATACCGAGCCGGATCAAACGACGAGAGATGGACACACACTGCACGCGTCCCACGGCAACGTCCTGTAAATGTGCGTGTACTGGTCTGGTCTGGTGGTGGTGTTGCTAAAGTATAGCGGCTACTACACACAGCGGCAAAAGAAAGAGAGAGACGGGTAAGTATACACCACGCGTGCAAAGAGAGAGAGAGCGAGAGCGTCTAATTTGAGAGAAAGAGAGAGAGAGAGAGAGAGAGAGAGAGAGAGAGAGAGAGAGAGCACACGCGCGCGTTTCGTATATAGCGGCGGTCACGGCAATATGGCGCTACGCTTTTGTCAAGCCTTATGCCTCTCTACTTTCCTCGGAGGAGTTGAGTGCGACGACGCGCACGCGACTCTCTTGACCTCGAACTCTCCTAACCCCAGCACCGCTAGATTTCTTACCACTGAAGACCTCGTGCTCGTCCAACTGCTCACGACTGACTGATATCCCTGTCTCTTCTACTATTATAATAAACCAAACTCCGCAGCTACAATAACTTGTTTTAACCTCGTCTTCGTTGTCCTCACGAGATATACGTAGACTAAAAACTATGCAAATGTAAAACTGCCGTGAAGATGCTTTTTCGCTATACGTCCTTGAACGAAGAGGGGGATCCGTAAAACATATACCGACCAACTACTAATGTTGTTCGCGCGCGCTATGCTAAAACTTGCCGGAAGTTCAATCTGATTCGATGGTTGGACTTCATTTAACCCCCCACCAGTATAACCAAATTTGTCCAGTTTCCAACATTCAAATCTGTCGGTTTTTTTTCCCCGCTTTTGTCCAATTTACTTTTGATACAGGTTTTGTATATCTATATATGCCGGCATGCAGGTCTAAACTTGTTTTACATACTATCTCTCTCTCTCTCTTTTCCTCCCCTACTTTTTCCAAGTAAATAACAATGTATAACTGTACTTTCAGATCTGATATATTCAGTGATCACTGTTTTTTTGTTTACACGTGATTATCACGTTTTTAATGATTTCTTCTTTAGGTAAATACACATAATCATTTGGATGTTCTAAGTTTTTTTGGTATAACCGGAAACGTATGCTTTATCTCGTATACAAGAATAACCCGTTTGATAACACACAATGTGTCGCAACATTCCTAATATGCATTAATCTAATAAAATGGCAGATGTTTACATTTTCTAATAATCAATAGGGAAGTATAAATATGCAATGATTCACTTGTAAAAAAGTCACGATTGTAAAGATTGTATAATATTGTGTAATTATAATCATGCCATCGTTAACATACCTAATGTAAAACAAAAGACTAGGTCATCTACAATGAGTATACCGAGAAAACTATGATCTTCACCATCATATTTTTATTGATGTTGAAATAAGATCTTAAAAAGTATTAATAGCAGTTTGAAAAATGAATGAATTAACAATTAAAGATTAAAAATTTCTTTGGAAAATCAATACAAGTAACATATCTCCTAGTGAAGATATATACTTTGAAAGCATAACTTTTTCTTCATTTTATTTTTTCAATATTTCTTCTATTTTAGAGCTTTGGATGATTTTTTGCCAGTCATAGTACAAAAAATATATAAGTGTGTGTTATTACACAACCATCATTAAATCTAACTTATAGACAAGAAGAAGGAAGTAAGATTTCTGGACAAATTGTCGGATAACTGCGTAGAAGAGGTTTTACTTAGTTATGCATATCCGTTTTATGTTTAACTTTATTCTTTTTTTACATGCAAACATCTGTCTCTTGTGGTTTTATGAATAAAGTCCTCATAATAGAGTTTATTAAAAACTTTACAACCACATAAATTGACAAAAACAAAGCTAAATTTCGTCTAACATCATTTACAAGTCAGTCGGATATAGCTTCGAATTATATGAAAACGGACTTAAGGTTAACCTAATGTTGACTTTTTGTTGACTTCTAGTAATCTAATTATCTTATCTTTAGTGATGCCTAAAAAAGATAATTAGAATAATAAAACATGCAATAAAACTTGTATACTTTAATGAAATAATAAATTTATGAGAGATTTATACTTTAAAAAAGTATATACAAGAGAATCATGTTAAATTCTCTTTAATAATATCTTCTACTTAAATATTGTAAAAAAAATCTGATCTATTCTAATTATACTTTAATCTTTTGTTTAGATAACTGCACCAAATATTACATTACTTCTTTGCTATATTACTTTTTCTAAATTGAAATAATTAAATGTTTGAGATAAAAATTTTTCATAATATAATAAATTTCATAGTTTTTTTAAAGATATGAAAAATAAAACAAATAAAAAATATGAATAACTAAAACAACAAAATAATTTTGATATTTATCATAAAGATATAAGATATAATATCAAAATTAATTACTGAGAATTTTAAAATAATATAATGTTAGACAGCAAAGATAAATAAATTACAACGATTTTTAAAATATTTTGATTTATTTATTTAAGAAAACATTTAAAAGATTATTTACATTTTTTTTTTATTATAACCCTGGTAGACATTTTTTCTCATTGAAAGCTGCCATAAAAGAGTGTTCAATTCCTGAATACAAAAACTTGTTTCTAAATTGTAAAAATATTATTTGTTTTTTTTTTCTGTTCTCATTTACTAGAAAAAAATACAATCACAAAATACTTTCTCATATCTTCATTAGAAAAACAAAATAATCTCAATTTTTAATACTGACAGATATACTCTTATTTTTACCAAAAAAAAATGTAAAAGATTTGAAATTTATTTAAACTTAAAAAAAATGAAAAAAAAATAAAGAAAAAACATTGATTTTTACCAAAGTATTTGAATTTAAAGAAAAATCATACAGATTACAATTAGTGGTGATTTTACTGTCATAATAAAAATTTTCATTGAGTTCCTTTTTACAAGATTTGCGAGTTTTACTTCCAAGTTTACGACATTGTACGAACACGTTATATAACAGAACTATACCGGCACCGGCACATAGGGTGTGTCACAATCCTAGCAATGAATTCATATTTTTTGTTCGTATCATTGACATTAATATCGTTAGAATTTTGTCGCAATTACGTTAGTAATTTTTTTTTTAAATTAAATTTTTTTTAATATTTAAAAATTTGCAGAATTTAAGAATTGAACATTTAATTTTTAATGCGTTTAATGTGAGATCACAGTAAGATTAAGTGTGATAAGGTTACTTTAAAATGTATTCATTTTTATGCAACTTTTAATAATATATTCAATACTTACTTTGAATTTCCACCAGGGAATCAATGACTTACTTTATAATTTTTAATTAGTCTCTGATAAAAAAATGTCAAAAGGCTAAATCTTATTTTGTGTAAACTTACGCTAAATATTTGAAATTTTTTTTCAAATATTTCGTAATATCACAACATTCTTATTCATACTATAAAAGTGCGTGTTTCACATTTTTCTATCTATAATAAAAAAAAATTGCAAAATTATAATTTAAGTTGAGCACCAAACAATAATCGGTTAAATTATCAATACATAAAATTTAATATTTTTTATTGCAGGCGCGTGAGTTGTATACTGCAGGATGATTTACATGTCAAAAAGAATGGGCCTTCTTGACCCGGTAAAAATGTCGATGGTATTATATTGTAAGTCCCAGCAGGCACGTCTTCTAACTCCAAATAAACAAATCCCGATCTAAAAAAAAGAGATTGTTTTTTGTTTTTCCGTTGTTTTTTTTTATTTTTTAATATAGTTAAAAAAACCCACCGAAAAGCTCCGGAATTTTTTGTTTTAAAAGCTGTTGGAGCTTCGGGATCGTTCAAGACAACCGTTAATATTTCAAAACCAATTTGATATTGTTTAGGGCCTTTTAAAATGACAAGCAACCAATTGTTATTGTTTGAATTTTCAATTGTCAATTGATATCTGGGATTAAGAATATAAGTTGTTGGATGATTGCTACACCCGCCTGCACTTGTTCCTTTCCACTGACCATCTGTAATCTACCCATAAAATAACATTTTAATAATAATATTTAGTAAAAAATTCAGCAAATTTACAAATATTTGTTAAAAATATTATAGTTTCTTTAAAAAATTATTAAATTGTTCACTTATCAACAGAACTCGTTATGAAATGTTAGAGTTAAATAAAATTGCATATAAGCTGTTATGATACTTTAATAAAATGTTACTATACCTCTTTCTCATATTTGTATGGTTCAGCTATTTTTCGAAGCGTAAATGGTGAGGTTCCATAAGCTCGAAGTGTATAATAAATAGTAGTTGTTTTCTCATATTGCGATACAACAAGAGTAAAACGTCTGTCATGATTTTGACCAAGTTTTATTTTGCACAAATAATGCGGGCTGTTTATTTTCACTCCGTCGATATAAGGAGGTGGATCATCTGTTTTTATAATTTATTAGTTTTACGTAAAATATGAAATTACAGTTTGAGTTAAAGATTTACAATTTTGGGTTATTTTAATAAATTTAAAAAAAAAGTTAATTAAAATTAACGTTGAAAAATCAACTAAAATTTATGTATATAAGTTTAAATTTATCGAAGATAGCGTTTATTAAGCATTAAAATAAAAATATGAATATGATTAGATATAGATTTTTATCTCAGAGAGCGTAAATAAATTGTGTGATTATCAGTTGTAAAGTTGGAATTATTCCTTTGTTTTTCTATTGAGTAAATTATTAGATTTTTTTAAACTATTAGAATATTGAAAAAAAAATGATGTTGTATTTTAAACTATTTGTACAACTAACAATCCGTAAATAACTACGTTGAAAAAATATTACGTATCATAATAACGAAAGTTTAAATTAACATTGTTTGCAAAGAAAAGAAAATTTTTTGTTACAAAATGACGGAAAATTACACTAGTAGTACGTATTAAAATTTACGTCTTAAAATAAGCATTTAAAAATATAGCATATTATAAATTAAGTTATAGTAAGTAATTACAAAAAAAGATTTATCAAACTTTTAAAAAATAATTATTTATTTTGCAACTTACGTGGATAGTAAACACGTTTCCCATCGTTTTTGTAAACAAGCACTGTGATGTATTCTTGATTTTGTCGAAAATCAGCAATATCGGTAATATGCCTCGTTAGTAATATCCAAACTGCACCTGTAACATCAGGCTGAACTTCTAAAGAAAATTGTGGATTGTCTCCGATATTATAAACGTCTTTTACCGGTCCAACTCCTGCTTTCCACATTCTCAAAAAGGAAAAAAAAAATTATTCACGACTTATTAATAATTTTCATTTTTTTTCTTATTATTAAAATATCGGTAACTTACTGATGAATGCAATAAGTGTAATTGAATAAAGCAGGATTCCAATTAAAGTAAAATACATCAAAAAAGTGGCATATACTTTCAAAATCGATCCAAAATATACCATTATCAAATTGCGATGCAGAGTCTGGATCGTAATTTAATGTTTCTCTTAAATAAGGAGTCCAATGTTTTGAGTCCAGCTCAGAATAATTTCCTCGCCATCTCAAATGGGACCAAGGATTTTTTAATTGCAATAATCTTTCTCCCTAAGTTTAAACAACTATTGTTAGGCAATAATCAATAGAATATACATTTGTGAGATTAGTTTTTTGTCACCTACATTTATTTTTCTGACATCTAATACGGCATAGGCATGAGTAGGAACAAGACCAGTTCGTTCCGCGTCAGTATCGGAAAGTTCACCCGTAGCTACTGTGACTAGAACATCACCTTTGTGTAGTCTTAAAAGTAAAGTATCAAATAAATTATCTTTGTTAAAATCTGGTTCGTTGGGTCTAATTGCCCATCGTTCTGGTATCCAGCCAGTGAGAGCATGCAAATCAATATTCTACAATAAAATATTTATTAATTTATAACTATTTTAAATTATTTTTATTTTTTTATTGATTTTAAATACTTACGCTATTAGATCCTGGAAAGTCGTAACCTCCCATTACTTTCATATAAGCTTTTTCTAATAAAGATATCCAAAGTTCTCCGCGATTATTTGAGTAAGAACATAGTAATTGATTATTGCGACTTACAGGCAAAAGATCATCTATCACAACCTTTCTCGAAATACCATTAATATGTAGTTTAATCATATACTTTCCTATTTTCATAAAAAAACAAAAAAAATTATTTAATTCCATCAATATTGCAATGAAAAACTTGAGAGTATTTAAGCATACCAAAAGGATTACAAATAGGCTCTTTATTTTTATTTTTAGGGTATATTATAGAGGTAATAAGTCTTCGGCCAAATTTTTTTTCATATTGTGCACTGACAGCTAAGGATGCAACAAAAGAACAGTCTGATACAACCTGTATAAAAAATTTAATTATTCAAAACTAAAAAAGATTGCAGCTTTATTTTAGCACATATGTACTTACTGTTTGTTTTATGCTATGATAATCAGGTACATGTCCCATGATCATCTTTGGTTCAGAAAATAATTCTTCAGGACGACACCATTGTGCAAAATCTGGTTTTTGCTTTGGTGATAATTCTAGTAACCCATCTTTGTCTGTGAATGGGATTGCGTACTGAAATCTTTCAGATAAATCCACATCCATAAAAGGCACAAATTCATGATCATTAATGTGAGAACTATACAATAATACTCTCTTCTCTTCTTCTGTATATCCACTGTTACCTCCAGTAACTTTTAAATGTCCACTGCTGCCTCTGTATAAAGGTGGTCTATTTTGTCTTGTTGGAGCTAATATCAATAATTTATACAATGATTTAGATTTATAAATTAAAATTCAATTCATAAATTATAATTATTTTTCGTTACCTGGACTTTTTGGTACTGAAGTAACAGGAGTTTCAGAAGATACTTCATCATCTAATGGCAAATCTGTTTCAGGAACTGATGGCAAGTCTGGTAAGACAGTTTCTGCTTCTTTTTTTTTAATTCCCTTCAATGACTCAGCTCTATCCAAAGCATGGCAAACAAGACTTGTTATTTTTGCTTTTTCATTACTTGTAGCTTTCTAAAAATTTAATCTCATTAAAGTTCTGTTTAAATTTATTTATTCTGAAAAAAACTTACTGCTTTAAGACCAAGTTCTGCAGCATTAGTATACAATTTTATAGCTTCTTCTTTAAAACCTGCTTCATCAGCATCAAGTGCTTGATTGAGTAAGAATTTACATCTTTGCAATTCACTTTCACTAGGCTTATCAGACTCGTGCTTCTTCTTTTCTTCATCTAAAACTATAAATTTAATAAAACCATTAATTTTCCATTTAAAAAACTGAATCAAATGACAGAATTTAACACCATTCCAACATACTGATTTTCTTCAACTCCAAAATTCTATCTTCATACTCAGCACACTTTTCTGCAAGAGCTGGTACAGTGGATAAATTTTTCAGTAAATTAACAGCAATACCATAATAATAAAGAGCCTGTTTATTCTGTTCATTTTTGTCAAAATCCACTGCTCTTCTAGCTGCATCCAGTGCAGCCTCCAATGTCTGATCCATTTTCTGATGTTTGATTAATTGACAACTTGCTCCAAAAGTATCAGGAGTTCTCAAAAATCATAATAATCAAGGCTAACTGATATTTGAGCATTGTTAAAGGTAAACAAAGCTCGGTTACGAAGTCATTGTCGTATTAGTCATACAACAACGATCTTGAACTGTCGTATAGGTATATTCGCTTGTATCTCACTCTGTCAACTGTGTTTTCAATTTAGGTTATGTTGACACAAATATTTATTTTGAAAGTGCAGACGAAAATAGTGGGAGTAACAACTCGCGCATTTGCAGGCTTGTAATATAATTTTTATTCGATTATTGGAATATTTGCTATCTACTATTCAATTACAAAATAGGTGTAATACTTTAGGCGTCTGTCGTTTGGATGAAAAAGAAAATTATAAATTGTACTTGATAATTTCAACTGCCTTCAAGTCGTAAATAGGTAAGTAAAAATATAAACTTAATCAGCCGGCATTTGCGCTTTAATTTATCAGTTTTCTGTTAAGTTTTGAGACAAATTGAAATCTAGTCAATTAATAATAATTAATGAGAGCGATTAATCATTAGTACTGTATATTCTTACTACTGCTTTAATCTCTTTTGTTCTATAAATTTGTAGTAACTTCCGTTTTTAAAGTAAATAGGTTACATTTTTAAGTGCTTCAAGTTTTAAAACTATTAAATTTTGCTTCAAATTGAATATTTTATATTTCTAGAAGTAAATTTTGAATTATGTGTTGCTAATCATCAAAAGCATAGAAAGACACTCTCTAAAAAAGTTAGAAAATAACATTGGAGCAATACAAATTTTGATATAAATTACTGTATTATATTTGTGCAATCACAATTTATATCAAATTATTTTATCACAGATGTTGAAATGCAGGAATATTGTACATTTTGTATCTCCAACAATTCATACTTCATTGTTAACTGTATGCTGTGCAACCAAAACTTATATTTTAAAATACTGTAAGAATCTTGCTATAAAATAAATGCCTGTTTTAGTGATTGTAGTCAGCTAACTTTTAATAATCCCAAAATTGTGTCTTGAAGACTTAATTAAACATGTCATGATTAAATAACAAAATAATTATATGGTTAAACCTTTTTTATTTGAACTGTTATATGTTTATAAAATAATCACTAAATAGCTAGTGTATGTACTATAAAACTAAATTAAATTTTAAATTTTAATTCTTCATTGCCAAAAAGTCATAATTTTAGGTGCAAAAACAAGTGTTGCTAAAACTATGGATGCAAGACATATAGATAACTCTTATGAGGACTACTCAGAAGGAAAATATAATACATTTATTAGTAATAGTGGTACAGATGTATGTAAAAGATTTATGTTTAAAATATATATACAGATACTTTTTTTTTAATAATTCAAACTACAATTGAATACTTTTAGATTACTGATGAATTTAGAAATAAATTAAGTACTGGCACAAAAAATTTATTGCAAAGATTAGAAGACTATAAAAGATATTGGTACAGTAAAGAAGATTGTTCACTTTATACTGGATTACCAGGAGTGGCTTACATGTTTCATCATTATGGAATGTACTTTAATGATCAAAATTATATATCTGTAAGATTGAATTGAATTTTAGTATCCTTAAATTAAAATGAATCATTGTATAGTTAATTTTAAAAAAATATTAATTTTAGAGAGCTGTAGAACTTGTCAATAAATGTGTTGAAGGTCTAAAAGGAAAAAGACACATAACATTTTTAACTGGTAATGCTGGTCCATTTGCTTTGGCTGCAGTGTTTAATCACTTGCATGGTGATAAAGAGGAATCTAAGGCTATGGTCTCTAAGTAGGTTTACCATAATATTTAAATTTGCAACTTTGCTATTCTATTCTTAATTTAAATATTTTGTTTTAATATTTAGATTAAGATCATTGTCTTCATATGTAGTGGATGAAAGTAGTGGTGTTCCTGATGAATTACTCTATGGAAGAGTTGGATATTTGTATTGTATTCTTTTTGTAAATAAGCACATATCTCCTGCTCCTATAGAAGAAGATTTAATCAAACAGGTATAATAATTTTAATCAATTTTATTTTTATATTTATTTACATATGATTCATCAATTTCAGACAATCACTTGCATTTTAAATTCTGGAAAAAACTATGCAAAATCACGAGGTATAAAATCACCATTAATGTATATGTGGCACGATTCTGAATATCTTGGTGGGGCTCATGGCTTGGCAGGAATTTTGTATTTGCTTTTACAAGTAATTTTTCCTTTTTTAAATTTTATTTTTTTATTTTTAAGACATTTAAATTTAAGATGGTTTTTTAATTTTTTAGGCCAGACAATATTTAACACAAGAGCAGTTAAAAAATGAAGTAGAACCATCTCTTCAATGGCTAGAAAAATTAAAATACCCTTCAGGAAATTTTCCATCTTCTATTGGTAGCAGAACTGATAAGTTAGTTCATTGGTGTCATGGAGCTCCCTCAATGACAATGCTTTTCACTCTAGCTTATGAAGTAATGACAAAATTTATTTCTTATTTTATTTTTTTTTTTTCTAATTAAAAAAACTTAATCATTTATCAAATTTAGGTTTTTAAAAAAGACCAGTATTTAAACACTGCACTACAATGTGGTGAAGTTATTTGGGAGAGAGGACTCTTAAAAAAGGGCTGTGGAATTTGTCATGGAGTAGCTGGAAATGCTTATACTTTCCTTAATCTTTTCCAACAAACAAAGGTAAAAAATTTTAGCTTTTAAAATTTTTAACTATGAACAATTAATTTAAAAATTAAATAATCCTTTTTAGGATCCAAAGCATTTATATAGAGCTTGCAGATTTGCAGAATGGTGCCTGGATTATGATGCCCATCAAAGAAGACCTGCTGATAGACCTTTTTCACTTTTTGAAGGTATTTTATATTAGTGTTTAAAGTAATTGAATAATTTTTTAATTATAAGTGTAACTTTGTTTTGAACTATGACATGAATTATTTCAGGTTTAGCAGGAACAATATACTTTCTTGTTGACTTGCAAAAACCAATTGAAGCTAAATTTCCTGGCTACACCTTATAGAAGACAGATCATGAATTTTCCATAATCATTTTAAATTGTATTAAGTGAATTTCATTATTTATACTTCCATACTATTTTTCATTTTTTTCATATAATATCATAAAGGTAACATAAAATTGTGATAGTGTTCTGATTTTTGGACACCTTTAAATTATGTAGTTTTTAAATAAAATTTTTGTAATGATATTTGAATATAAAAAAACAAAAGGACATTTACATTTTTTATTAAATAAATAAAAGTATAATTTTTGTTTTTTCATAAAAAAACATCTAAAAATATTTTTTTCTTTCAAGTTGTATTGCATAATATTGAATTAATTTATCAATAAATTAATTTGAATAAAAATTTCATAGATAGTTTTTATTTCATCTTACAATTTCATTCATAAAAAAAAACTTTTTTTTAAACCACATTTTTACAATTTTTATTTTATACCATCATTTTGCTCATTGTTTTACTCCTTTTTCAATATCTACATCTTTAATTATACATTAAAACAAATATATATCATCTTATAAATCCAACAAGATGATAAATCAAATTTTATTATCTCCCTTAGACAATGTCGCAGACGAGTTTCTTGAACTCAATACTCCCTTACATTTATCAATATATACAAAGCTTATACTAGCCAACCAGTCAATAGCACTTAATTCGCAAAGAGAGATAAGTTTTAGCATATAGCGCATTACAGTCATCACCATACTTTCACCCGCATCAGTTAGTCGCGAAATTTACTTTCATTCGCATCAGTTAGTCGCGAAATTTACTTCAAAATGAGTGAACCAAATATCAAGTTATTCGCATCCAAACGCGTCATCTTAAGAAGTGAAATCGAGCCGTTGATCCTTATTGTTAAGGATGGCAGAATACACGACATCGTCGATTGGGAAAAAGAAAATGAATTGGATAACCAGATGCAAGTAAGAATATCCTTCGTAATATACATTTATAATTTAAATTATCTCAACATCAAAATTAACGTAAATTTATTTTTTGGTAGAAATATCCGAATGCCGAATGCTTCAATTATAGAAATTTTGTATTAATGCCTGGTCTCGTTGATTCGCATGTTCACGTAAATGAACCCGGACGTACAGATTGGGAGGGTTTTCGCACAGCAACCCGGGCTGCCGCTGCTGCCGGCGTCACTACAATTATAGATATGCCACTGTAAGTCAGGGTCACTCATATGTATAGGTATATATACATAATGCTTTTTTTGTACTTGCAAAAAATCGATACAGTGTTGCCGAAAAACTGAGGAGTTGGCTTATAGCTAGAGCTTTTTTTTGTATACTTGAAAATTTTTTGTGCGGTTGGGATTAAAAGAATGATTTTTCATTATTGTAATTTTATTTTGTTTTGTCAAAACAATTGGAAAAAAATCTTTTTATAAAACGTAATTAAAGAATATAAATAAGACTTTGTTACAGTTTAAAGTAAAATTTTTAAAGTGTTTTAAAATTGTAAGCTTTTGTAAATTTATAAACCTAAAAAAGAATCGATATAATTATTATTATTTTTTGCAGAGATTTTAAGTTATTGATTTTTTTAAGTATCATTTAGCATACGATTTGGGGCAAATAAAATTTTCGATCTTGATTATCAATATTTATCAATTTGATAAGATTATTCTATAAATCTTAAATTAGGAATAAAAAAAAATATTGATAATTGTGATTTGTAATCTTGTTAATTTAAATTAATTTCTCTTGTTTTTAATTTCTAAAATTATTGTTTCAATAAATTTTAAATTTTATACCTAACAATTGAATGTATCTAATTACCTTTTCTAAAATTTTGATACATTAAAAATAAAGTTATTTTTTCTTTTTAATTTTTATCACAAATTTATAAAAATTAATGTGTAATTGTTTCTATAAACATCTGAATCTTGATTATTAAATGATAGATAAAATCATTAATTATTCTAAAAATAAAATTACTAGTCATTAATTAATGATGTTTTAAAAAAATTTGATTAATCGATTTTATGAAAATAATAAAAAATTAAGAGATGCTGATCAAGTTTTAATCTCGTTATACTTTACGTCTCTTATAATGTAATAAATGATATTGATCAAAATTTTAAGATCTTAAGAATATTAAACCTTTCAAATATCAGATAAAATTTTATTCATCTTTTATTTTAAAAATCCATTAATATTTTCAAAAATTGTTTTAGACTGAACTAATTTAAAAAATTTTTTTAAAACTTGACAACTTTATAAAATTTTTCAAATTAACACCGTATGGAAAAAAATGTTTCAAGCTCAAATAACGTACTCAATATTAAAAAAAAAAGATTACACAAAATTTTAGCGTTAGACTCTTTTTGCCTGTAAAAAATTTAATCCTGCACTTCTACAGAAATTCAATACCACCAACGACAACTTTAGAAAATTTAAAGACGAAAGCTCGCGCTGCTCAAGGCAAATCATTCGTTGATGTTGGATTCTGGGGTGGTGTCATACCTGGAAACCAAGTAATACTCTAAACAAAAAAAAATCATTTCTCAGTTTTAATTTATTTTTTATCCTTTACACAGAAAGAACTAAAACCTCTCGTAAAAGCTGGAGTCGTTGGTTTCAAGTGTTTCCTGTGTCCAAGTGGTGTTGATGAATTTCCCCATGTTAGCTTAAGAGACGTAGAAAAAGCATTGACCGAACTTAAATCGCTTGGTTTTGGACTTAATAGTGCTGTCTTAGCGGTATTTTATTTTTTTATTTTTATGATAGTTTATGAATTATTATTATATACTCATTTTTCTTCTTTTGTAGTTTCACGCGGAGCTTGAAAGCAAGAATATTGTTAATAGATCAAATGGTATTGTATATTTGGCTCTATGATTTATACATATTTAAAACAATCACAGATTGTACATTTAAAAATTTTTTATTATGTATATTTTTTTTTAATTTATAATTATCAATTTTTCTTGGCCAAACAAGCCAAAGGAGACCCTTGCAATTACAACACATTTTTGAAAACACGTCCACAATCAATGGAAGTCGAAGCTGTAAAATTAGTTATAAATTTATGTAGAAAATACAAGTAAGTATATATAGCTAATCACAAAAAAAATAAAGTTCCAGAATGTATAAATGTTGATTTAAAAGCACAAAAATTATTGTTCTACTAGATACCCATGTCACATAGTACATTTATCAGCGGCTGAAGCCTTAGGTCTAATTAAAGCAGCGAAAGAAGAAAAGCTACCGTTAACTGCGGAAACTTGTTATCATTATCTTTGCTTGAAAGCCGAGGATATACCGCGTGGCGCCACGCAATTTAAATGCTGTCCGCCTATTAGAACTGAAGAGAATCAAGTTTGTATAATTTTATCAATTATAAGTTTTTCTTTTTAAGATTTTTTTTTTCATATACAAAAATTTAATTATTAATATTCTATGCCCTTTTTTATTTCATATAAATAATGTTGGCGAAGGTTTTTAAAAGGGCAGTTCTTAATTATTTGAACAAATACTTAATTCACTTTAAAAACATATCATTTTACATACTCAAAAGAATCTTTTCAAAAAACAATTTTTTAAATTTTTTGAATGATCTTCAATTGCATAAAAAGAAGCGAATACAGTCAAAAATTCGTCCAAAAAATATTTAAAGTAGCTTTCCTGATTCAATTTATATATAGTAATAATAAAAATAATCAAAATTTAACGTATGCACGCAGAAAAAATTATGGTCAGCTTTAAAAAACAAGACATTGGACATGATAGTATCGGATCATTCACCCTGCACCGAAAATCTAAAAGAAAGTGGCGATTTTTTGGAAGCTTGGGGTGGCATATCATCATTACAATTTGGATTACCATTAATGAACACACACGGATTAGATTATTCTGATATAACAAGACTCATGACAACAAATCCTGCAGAATTATGTTTTATAAAATATAAAAGCGGTTTATTTCTTAGTAGCGATGCCGATTTCGTAATTTGGGATCCCAATGAACATGTTGAAGTATGTAATAATAAGCACATCTACCTATATATGATCATTATATTATATACCTATATGTATAAGTGTATACATATTGATATATGATTTTAGATTGACACATGTGGTATTTTTCATAAAAACAAGGTAATGTATATAACAATCGTAATCGGTATAGATGATAGTTTGAACAAAGTAAAGAATTTTTTTTTTTTTTACACGTGGGTTAAAAAAAAGTTTGTTTTTTTTTTATGGGTACATGTACGAGTTTGCTTTTATAAAAACGAGCTTGTACAATTGCGAAATGAGGAAAAGCATATGAAGATTATTTTTAGATTTAGCTCCAGTCGCTGGATAATGTGTGTATGTTCATAAGCTTAACGTTACACTGAGCAATGTATTTTTCATTCACGAAACCCTTTTTAACATTTTTTTTTTTTATTTAATTAATTTTTTTTAAATATACATTTCGATAAATTGAGATTATAAATGTAAAGTATCAAATAATTTTATTTTTATTTTTCTACATTTGGTTTTTCTTCGTTCATTAAATATCTATATTTGGCTAAGATTTTTATCGACGATTTCTATCGATCCGTTGCAGTTAACTCCTTACTTGGGAAAACGTCTCAGGGGAAAAGTAATTGCCACGGTTGTACGAGGTAATTTTGTTTACAAAGATGGCAAAGTTTGCGACGAGCCAATTGGAAAACTATTACTGGATGATGAATTTTTGGCTACCTTGTGATATTATTGGTAAGATATATATTAAGAAAATTGTAAGCTCAATTTTAAATTAATAAGACATGTAATAGAATATATGAATAATTATTATTTTTTTTTAGATGACTGAATAAATTAACAAAATTGTAAAAATATCATATTTCAATGTTTTCAAAAATTTATCACAAAAATATTCCTCTTTTTTTTTAACTAAAGCGTATCTTAATATTCGTTATATCATTATACCAAGTAAAAAAAAAAAAATTTTTACACAGTTGTCGCATATGTGTGTATGTCTGTCAATATTATATCTGTATAACTCACATATTTCCTAATTTCTAACCAATATATATGTATTTATAATTATATATATCCTTGAAATCGACTTTAGAAGATTACAAAGGTGAATCATTTGAATCGACTGACGTCATGTCGTCACAATTACGTCATTCGACTATGGTAATTTCAACGTTGATGAAAAATCGTTTCCAACTATGCTTTTGAAGCTTTTGACTATTACCATTACATTATGTGTACAACATGAAATTTTCTTTTTATTATGTTTATTGAATTTATTTTATTGCTTTTGATATAAACATTTTTCCATAATTTAGTTAAAAAATCATCATACAAAGTTTAATTTCCGAGTATAATGATACATCAGATTTAAATCATCGTAGTTGATAAGTACTGGCTAGATAATAGATTTGAAATTAAACCTTTTCTTCAGATATTATTTCTTTATTATATAATTTTTTTTACAATTACAATTATTTTAAAAAGAGAATTCTACTTGTTAGATAGTAAAAGAAAGCTATGCAATTTATTATAAGCATATAAAACTGAATAAAATGCGATAAAATTTTTTTTTTAAATTATTTACACGATGTGTGTTAAACTTGTAAAACAATATTATGCTAATGAATTCTTCGTACCTTATACTTACTTATATTTTTCATAAAAAAAAAGATGATTAATTAAATAAATAGAAATAAAGCAATATACGCTAATTATAAGTTAATCATACTTCAGCAATCTCAACGCAACAATAAAAGCAATATAATTTCAAAGCAATTAAAAATCAGGATATCAAATCAAGAATTGTGCATGAGCATATACCAACCCACATTATGAGTAACTTCAAGAAACTTCATTTCATTTTTAAAAATAATCTTTAAAAAACTTTTCCAATTAAAAAAAAAACAAATTTATAACAAATTTGAAGCTCATTACAAAAGCTCACTACCACATCTCTCTTTATACAATTCAAATAATCCATTCCGTTCATTAATTATAGCAATATCCTCCAAAACAATTTCCTCGATCGCAAGTTCTAAAGTAAACAATCAACCGAAGTCTCGAAAAACAGCGAATAAAAAACAAAGAACGATCAATCCCACAAATTGATGTCGAATAGAAGAAAACGTTCGATCGATTGATCGATCGCGTTGTTTTGAACGAACAGAAAGAGAAATGTAAAAATTATCATCCACCTATAATAACATACAAAGAGTCAAAAGAGAGGGGGCTAAAAGCTAAACCCAGCTGCGCGCTGCCGCTGCCTCGAATAATACTTATACACAAAAGAAAACCATATGTGTGTGTATATACTACTTTATACATATATAGGTAAGTACCTATATGTGTGTAACTGTGTAATATTGTATATATATATACACGCACGCGTATAAAATTTATATATGTTGTAGGTGTATATCTATATACATCTACGCCGCGAGACTGCGAGAGCAAAGGAAAGGCTCACGTCATCAGCCGATGACGTCAGCGGCCGACACTCCAAACTCCCAACTCTTATTCTTGATAGACAGACGCGCAGAAAGCGAAAGAACAAACTAAACGCGCGGGCTGGGTTTTTGTTGTTTCGATTTTTATATGAAAATAATAAAGTCAAAATTTTAATTTTTCTTTAATATCAAATATTATAAAGTTACAATTTATTATATATTACGTAGATTTGAATAATTAAAAAATTTAAAATTTAGTTTCTACACAAAAGCTCAATATTTACCGCTGAAAAATTCAAAAATAGCTACTTGTAAAGCGATACTACTACTCTTGAAAAAAAAACAAAAAAAGATTTCTTTTTTCATCCAACCCTTTTTTTGTTTTTCATCATTTTCCTTTTAACTTAGAAAAAAAAAAGATCAAGGGAAAAGACTTGTTATTTTTGCTTTACGGTATATACAAGATTCGTTCAGTCAGGGACATAAGCCATCAACTTCTTCTTTTCTGATGTGTTGCGTTATAACGCGCGTGGAATTGGAAAAAAAAATCCCGACGGTAAACATACATACATATATACGTAACTTGGAATGGCAATGGTTAAAAAAAGAGGAGTAGGGAGGAGTTGACTCCGAAGATTCTGGAATATAAGCTTATACAAACAAGAAGAGCAAAGAGTCTTCTTACATATAGCACAACATACCGTTTCAATTAACTATTTTTTATTTATACTTATATTTATTTGTGCGTGTACATGTTGTATGTACAAAACAGTAAAAAAAAAAAGAAAATAAAAGAAAGAAAAACTCGTATACATATTTGTGAAAAACTTGTTGCGCGCCTTTATATTATTCTCTCCTCTTTCTCTCTCCCGTCATATATAATACACAAACGATCATGATGATTCATTCATACAAAAATTTTTCCAGCCACTTTTATACTTATAAACATACACTCGCAAATTTTTTATTCTCGCTTGTTTATAAGCGATAAGAATACAATAGGTATATAAACGAGTTAAATTGTTAATGTAAATCCATGTTGGGATTGTAATAATACGAAGGCTTATTTTCGCGGGAAATAAAACGCGTGCCTTTTTTTTCGCTGCTGTAGCAAACAGTGTATAAAGTCAAAACTCCCGGATAAGTAATAAGTATAAGTATAGCAGCAGCAAAATATAATAGTGAAGAGGAGAAATAAAATAAACGAGGAAAAGACACGAGAGAACGCAAGAGGAGGGTAAAAAAAAGGGGGATAACGAGAAGGGGGGGGGGACGTGAGGGCCAACGCCGATAAGCTGCGGCCAGTCGGTCAGACTGTTCAGTACGGATTGCTGGCGCTCTTTTTCTCTGTCTTTTTTTTTATTTAGCTCTCTTTAGCTCTGTCTATCTTTTTCTCCCTTTTCAGCTTTTACGTACTTACAGCATAGCGCACGTGTGCGTACGCGCAATCCGCGAGTGAGTGAGCGCGAGCCGCCAATAACTTTTACGCGGGCGCGGTGGTGAAGCATAAGAGGGGGAGAGATCTTATTCTCGTTACCCCACCTCTTTTCTGCACTGATCTCGTCGTCGTTGTCGTCGTCGTCGACGGCATCGCAGCAGCAGCATCGTCGTCGTCGTCGCGGCGTCGAACACTTACGTCGTCGTCGAAAGTCAGCAGCAGATCATCATCATCATTACCCAGTGCGTGCGTGTGTGTGTGTTGTTGTATCAGTGAAGGGGAGTAGTATGTGAAGGTGGTGGTCGTTTCGTGCGCCGGCGGAGCGGAGATCATATTGGTGTGATGGTGGGGAGGGGATAGAGTTGAGAAAAATATCCATATAGCCATCGGGTGGTGGACGCCATTTTGTTGGTGACGCGCAGCCTCGTCGGGAGGTCGTGGGCTCCCACCAGTGACGAAGCCACTGGAGTTTTGACGTGGCTGCCTACGTACCTGCCCCGCTTGCCCACTCCGATCGCAGCGAAACTCGGTGACGAGAAATACGTAACTGGTAAGTTAAGTGCAGCCGCCAGCAGCAGCAGCCCGTAAAGTCAAGCCAGCCAGCAGCGGTCCGCTTTATTACTGCTGCTGCTACTCACTCACTCTTTCTCTCTCACACACTCTTTTCTTCTTCTCCTCATCACCCGAGTGTGTGTGTCTGTTAGACTGATCGGAGTAGCATATATAATATACACCCGGCGCATATAAGTGAAAGAGAGAGAGAGAAAGAAAGAAAGCCGCCCCCCTCGCGGGGGCTGTGAGTGAGCCAGCAGCCGACGAGGTATATAACGCTATCACGAGATATATCAACAAGAGATGGATGGCTGCACATATTTACAAGAGAAAGTAAGAGAGTTCAAGAGAAAGAGAAGAGAGAGAGAGTGAGAGAGAGATAGAGAGATTTGTTGACAAGGACGACGATGACGACTTTGAACATTAAAGAGAGACAGAGGACATCGTGACCGAGGTTGAACTGTTACACAGAGGATGTACATGGACTAGTAACTACTGTCCTCTCCATCGAGAAGTGCCCAGCAGGAGTCAATGGTTGGGGGGCGCCCAGTTCGCTCTACCTGGTCAAAGTAATAATATGGCCGCCCGGGGCAGCTGGGCGACAATCGACAACGACGACAACAACAACACCAGACAGCTACAACAACGACTCGACTCCGAGTTTATGTTTATCCCACTGATCGTCAACTGCCTATTTTTGAAGGGGGGATAATCAATCTCTCTCTCTCTCTCTTTCTCTCTCTTTTATTCTCCACCTCTTCTGCTTACGTATTGCTCATCTCCTTATATAAAAGAGACAATAAAGCTCTTTGCTCTCTCGGTATTCGCAACAGCGCGTAGTTTTATCGTATATCTTGTTTCGCTCATTCCATCTCGTCATCCCGCGCGCCGCGCCTCTGATAATAGATGCTGCTGCTAGCAGTCGTGCATCATCTCGCCAGACGACACGCGCACGCCAAAGCGGCTGCTTGCTGCTCCTCCGGCCTTCTCTCTTTTTCTTTCTTACAATAATATATATATACATATATACATATATACGTCTCTATGTGTGTGTAATGTTAGAGAGATAATACTAACAAAAAACCGGCGGTGCGCAATGGACGTGCCGCGCCTCCTACTCGTTCTAGGGGTGCTCGAGCGGGAGGTCCCCAGGCTATGGACAGCATGGTCGAAGAAAACGGATCTACGGCAGTGGACCCACTGGCGGCTCCTGGATCAGCGACACACGCAGCTCAAGGCGCTGATGGAACCCCTACCATCACCTCGGTACAGTCGCTTAATAACGCTACCTTACAACCTCCCCAACAGCAACAACAACAGCAGCAACCAACGGTCGCTCAGCAATTGGTAGCATCCACCAGCATTGTGCAACTTACGCTGTCCTCCTCTGCTGCTACGCAGGTATACAGGATAACAACTCCTGTGTATCCATGCTGAATTAGCTTATTCATCATTATTATTTTCTTTTGCCTTTACTCCCCCCCTTTATTGTTTAATTTTTACTTTTTGAGTTGGCACAGAGCTTGATCTGTTGTTTTGCGTCTACTGATCCTATGATGGTTGGCCAAAACTCAACTTGGACTTGCACTCTCAGACTTGCCATCTGCGTTTTTGCATAATGCTGGTTTTGGTATTAGTTTGTTTTTTGTTTTATACCAGTGCTGTAGCGGTATGTTATTATTTTTAAGTGTGCACAACAGCTCACTTATTACATAGCAAAGTTATTTTAAATTATTTCAATAGTGCTGCATCATTTGATAAAAAAGAAGAATCAACTTTTTCTTTATCAGTGCTAATTAAATGCATGTTTCATTAGGTACAGTCTGTTATTCAACCTAATCAACAGTCAGTCATTCAGACGGCCACAAATATTCAACCCGTACCTGTAGCTCTTTCCAAAGGGAACGTTATTCTTGTCAGTAAACCTAACTCAGTTATTCAAACTGCTCAAGGAAGTTTGCAGGCACTCCAAGTGTGTATTAATATAATTATAATTTAGTTTTTTTAAAACAGTTTTATCCTTATGTGTAAATATATTTTTAATTTTACCATAGGTTGTTGAAACTGGTAGTGATGACAGCTACTCTGATGATGAATCTCCTAAAAAGCGAAGAGATATGCTATCTAGAAGACCATCTTACAGAAAAATTTTAAATGACTTGGGTGGTGGTGAAATAGCTGGTAAGTCATTTTCTTTATTATGTTTGTTTTTTTTTTAAGTTTGAAGCATTAACAATATAGAAAGCACTAGTCTTGAGCAATTTGTCCATTTAAAATATTTGCAACAATAATATCAGAGATGGTGCATGTCAGTTCATACGATTAATAATATTGCATTTAACTTGTATATTTATTAACTAGGTGATTGGTTCCTGGTAATGGATTTATTGCTAAGGACAAGATGCCATACCAAGCTTAAAAAAATTTAATTCACTTTAATTTTATTCATTAATTATTTAATTCATTCCTTTTTTAATCCCATTTCCTCTATTATTATTATCTTATTAATATTATCTAATTAAATTATAATTTTACTAAAGAAATTTTTTTAATTTTTTTAAAAACAATTGATTCAAATATCATTAAAAATTGATTTGTGTATGACCTGACTGCACAAAAAGTTCCCTAATAAATAAGTAAATAGTCAAGAAGGTATAAAAAAATATAATTATTTAACAATGATTTTTAAATGCTCAAGCATTAATAAGCTATTTTTGAGAATAAATTTGAAACAAATCCTTCAACTGTAAAATAAAATTTATATCAATAAATTTAATTTTAATATTTAGAAAATTTTATTTTAATTTTTTTTTCTTAAAAATTCTTGTCAATTTTTTACATAAAATAATTTATGAAAAAAAATTAGTCATCTTGCACATTGAGTAAAAAAGGGGTAAACTTAATTGGGTGTTGCAGAGGGTCATATGCCTCCCCTTGAATCCTCTTCTGAATGTGACTCTAATGTGGACAGTGAAGTGTCTTCCCATTCGCTCCGTTACCATACAGGTTGGTTATATTTATTTGCTATGAAAACCTCTGGCTTTCCTAGTACTTGTTAATCCCTGCTGCCTTCTCCAATTTCCAAAAACATTGTTATTTAAGACTCATCAGTCAGTAAATAAGTTGTCTAATTTTTTTGCACAATTTATTTTTTAAAGTTTTAAATAATTTCATTTGTATATGCTTGGTGTGGCATCATTGCTTGTGGGCTTAATATTTTATTAATTCTTTCAACTTTTTATTTTAGTATAAATATAATAATCTTTTAAACTTTGATAATTAAAAATAGATAAAAATTATTGATAACTAAACTGTTCAATTTTTTAGTAATACCAGCAGGAACTATCCAAATAGCTACACAAGGAGAAGGAGTTCCAGGCTTACATACATTAAGCATGAGTAACTCAACCGCAGGAGGTGGTACAATTGTACAATATGCTCAAGGGCAAGAAGCTCAATTCTTTGTCCCAGGTTGGTTAAAGATTTTAAAAGTTGAATTATTTACACTTAGCTTTATTGTATATTAAAATAACACGGAAATATTTTAGCGAGTACTGGTCACGGAGTAGTTGAAGATGCATCTAGAAAACGAGAAATGAGGCTTCTTAAAAATAGGTACTTTAAATATTCCATGCATAACATACAACTTAAAATAAATTACGTTTAGAAAAATTAATTTTCAAAAATTTTATATTCTGCAGGGAAGCAGCTCGTGAATGTAGGAGAAAAAAGAAAGAGTACATTAAATGTCTAGAAAATCGAGTCGCAATACTTGAGAACAGAAATCAGACTTTGATGGATGAATTGAAATCTTTGAAAGAATTATACCAACAAAAAACTGACTGAGGATGGTACTTGCTGTTGAAGTACTATATCAACATAAAAATTGTTATTCAGTAATGAATTAGCACATTTGCGTCAATTCGTGTACATTATTGTTAATCAAAACAAGCTAAAGAATACTAAGCTGATGTACATGAATACATCCTTACAGATGTGCTTCTTGTAACATATTGTATTTATCAATGACTACAAAGGCTTGTGAGACTTGCTGTTACTAAAGCGAGAAGCCAAAGTTTACAAAATGCAGATAACAGTCAAATGCAATTGAAGAACATCTTAATTGTTTTTATTTTTTTTCTTTTTTATGTAAAAAGTACATGTTGTACTCGGCGCGAAATGTTGAGACTAAAACATGAGATGTACTGTTTTAAGTCATGAACCGAAGGATTTTATTGTTCTGCCATATGAATGTAATTGAGAACGTTGTAATTGTGTGAGTGGAAGAAAAACAAATGTTTAATATAAAGTTAATGTTTAAAGAATGGATTGTGAAAACAAACATATTTTATTGTCGGCAAACAGTGCTAGAAATTGTAAAGAGCATCTAATAAGACCTTATCACTCTAATATCTGTGTTGCACTACTTGATATAACGTTCAGATGCTCTAAACCGAATAATTCATTTGTAAAATAACTGGTGTAATATAAATTTGGAGTGCCTTGCAGATTAAATTATATATATGTATACAAATATAACTTTATGTTTATATGTATACATAGAGATATAGATATATAAATCTATTAGTATGTATTAACTACACATTATATGGAAAAAATATTTTTAAATAACAAAGCTGAACGTTTTCTGGTAGATTAATCTGATCTATATAAAAACTTTTCGATTACTAATCATCAAGATGTTTGTATGTTCTTCTTATGCTAAAGTATAAAGATAAATTTCGTTCTGCTGGATAAATTTTTTGGTGTAGGTTAAAAATTTCTGCTAGTTTGGAGTAAGCTTTTTTTATTTTTATTTAAATTTATAGTTCCATTGTTTTATGCATTGGATGCATTTGTATCTAAGTGTTACCAGTAAGGATGTGAAAAAAAAACAAAAAAAATAATTTACCCAACGTAATTTGAAATTTTAATTAAAAAAAATATTAGTCTTGATGTAGCAATAGGTAAAATGCGTACTAATTCGTTTTCATGACGTTGAAAATTTATAAAAAATTGTGAAAAATATCAAATTTTATTTTGCATTACAAATTAAACATTGTTCAAAAAGAACGTAATTTTAAATAACTGGTGTAATTCTGTCCCATGTTAAAGATAAAGAAAGAGATCTTTAACTAATTGATTAAATCTCACTTGTAATTATATGTATAGTATGTGTATATCTTGGTTACTGCGCTTATATTCTAGAATATTGTATATAGATATATAATATATGTATTTTTACATATCATTGGCCTTCTTGAAAAAAAAAATATATATACATAGATATATATAGCTTGTAAATCTATCGAAAAAGAAACGTCTTATCCGTTTTTCCTAATCGACAGAATAAAGACCAAATCATAAATATATAATATGAAATATTATTTTTAGTTAAGCTGAAAGAGAAATATTGATAAAAGAACTAATTTTGTATACAGAAAGAGTGAATAACATTAAATGTAAAGGAATTCACAATAAAACTTAAGTGATATGAAATAGTAATAAAACTATTTGCTGTTCAAAAATTGATCTGATGACTTTATTTATTAGATTTACTTAATTTTCTTATCAATTTACTTTATTTGTGATAACCAATGATTTAAAACTTCAATTTGTTCTTGTACTGCTGGTAAACTTGTACCTCCATGTGTACAATACTGTTCAACGCTGCTTTCAAAGTTCCATACATTTTTAACATCTTCGTCAAAAATACGCCTGTAAAAAAGCAGTTATTTCTTTTTAATGTATTTATCTTAGAATACTTTTGAAAGTATTTCTTTAAAACTTACGAAAATTCTTTAAGTCGTGATACAGATAGCATTTCAATAGGGACTCCTTCAGTTTCAGTTGCACATACAATTTGACCAACAATATGATGAGCATTTCTAAATGGAATCTATAATATTGAAAAAATTTAATTAAATTCTAGCTTTAAAACTTACTATATAGTTTTAACTTATTTTTTTTCAAAATTTTAATCTCACCCCTTTTCTGACAAGATAATAAGCCAAGTCGGTTGTCAACATATTCAAAGTAAGAGCAGCACGACATTTTTCCGAATTAACTTTCATCGTTTTAACAGCATCTCGAACCACAGAAAGAAGATCAATCGTTGTATCATATGCACCAAATAGAGCTTCTTTATCTTCTTGAAGATCCTTGTTATAAGTTGATGGAATTCCTTTTAAAGTTGTCAAGAAACCTACGCACTTTTTATCAACGTATTTGTTTATCGGATAATTCAATAAAATATTTTTCTGAAATAATTATCATTATTATTATACACTTACTTTGCCAAGTACCGTACCAGATTTTCCTCTAATTAATTCCATACTATCAGGATTTCTTTTATGCGGCATAAGACTGCTACCAGTTGAAAAACCATCGGAGAGTTTTAAAAAATCAAATTCTTGACTGCAATATATTATAACATCTTCAGCAAAACGACTAAGATGCATACACGTTAATGATGACCAATATAAAAAATCAGCTAAAATTTGTATTTAAATTAAAAAAAAAAAAAATTGAAATATAAAAAAAAAAGAGTAAAATTTGTTATGTTACCAATAAAATCTCGATCTGCTACTGCATGCATACTATTTTCCGTAATTCCATCAAAATTTAATGAATCAGCTAATGTTTTACGATCGATATTAAAAGGATTACCAGCAAGAGCTCCACTACCAAGTGGCATAATATTTATGTTCTTTCGCATTTGTATGAGTTTTTCGGTATCGTTTTTCAAACTCCATGTGTAACTGAAATGCAATTTAATTTAAAAATTTGATGGATTTTGTATTTGGAAAAATGAGTAAATACCTTAACAACCAATGACTCCAACGAATCGGTTGAGCACGTTGCAAATGTGTGTATCCCGGCATGATAATGTCTATGTGTTCTTTAGCACTTAAAGTCATTACCTTTTTAAATATATTTTATATTAATTTTTTTTTTAATTGCAATTCTAAATTTTATGTAAGTATAAAATTGAAAATTTATTAAAAATACCTGGATGACTTCGATTAAAATTGAAATTAAGTTATCTACAGATTTTCGAAGCCAGAGCTTAGTGTCTGTTATCGTTTGATCATTTCTACTTCTTCCTGTATGAAGTTTTTTTGCTGCATCTCCAATTAATTCCTAATTCTCATTAAATTTTATATTAAAATTTTAATTTTGATATTTTTAGACTTAAAAATTTAAATATATATAATTTTAATTCAAAGGTTTTGTTAAAGATTTAAAAAACAAAATGACAAAATTTTAGCTAAAAAATTAATTATTTTTATTTTTTTTTAATTAAAATATACCGTAAGTCTTCGTTCCACAGCAGTATGAATGTCTTCATCACTTGGTAATAATAAAAAATTATTACTATCCCATTCTTTCAATATCTACAGATTAATAATGCAATCGTTATAATTTCAATAAATGATTAATATTCCCTTATTTTCTGTTTATATATACAAATATCAATAATTTATAAATATTTATATACTTGCTGTAAACCATTATTGATCAGCTCTGTTTCATTGTCCGTTAATAATTTTGCTTTATTCAATGCCGCAGCGTAAGCAATACTTGCCTTTAATAAATATATGTAAGAAAAAAAACTATATTATTTTATTTAAAATTTTGAAATAAATTAAAATTTATGATTATTTTTTTTTCTTTTTAATTTTTTTTCTTCTAGGATGTAACTTACCTGTATATCTTCTTTATACATTCTTTTATCAATGTTAATGGATGAATTTATTTTATTTAACACCGGATCGACGCCGTTAATAAAACGACCACCCCACAATTTGTCACATTTATTAAGCTACAATTAAAAAAAAAATTAATTATATTTCTCATCGTTTTATAGTTTTTTAATTTTATTTTAAAATCACTTTAATACAAGAAAAAATTGGCACATAATGAGTTTATATATTCCTCTCAAAATTAAACCTTACCGTGCTCATGATGGAATAGATTCTTGAAGACTAATTTGAATGTTTTGAAGAAATGATTATAAAATAGTAAGGTCAAATGTCATTGAATAATTGCGTCATATGATTAATTTAATCTTATCTGACAATAATACAAAAAAAAATCTTAATTTATATGTATAAAAATAATATAAATTTAATTATAAATATTTTGTAGCAGTCAAATTTTGAATTTTTAGTTTTTTAATAAAATTAAAGTATTATAAAAATTATTGATGTATAGATTTTTGCAATTAGAATATATTATTCATTAAATATTTACTGAGTTATTTGGGTCTCTGTAATAATAAAGTCTTTGCAAGTAATGTTAAATGCAAAAAATATTAGTTGAATTTTTCAATAAAATTATTAATATTAATTCAATTTAAAATAATAAAAATTGATAAATGAACGTTTATAACGTCTTTTTTGTGACAAAAAGATTTGAAATTACTTGATTTATTTTAATTACATTTTAAAAAACGATAGTTTATAAAAAAAATATTTTTATAAAATAGATAACTGAACTTATTTATCACTCAATATTATAACATAAAAACAGTAGTGCATGCGTTAAAAACGTTTTTAGCATTCTGAAATTATTTTTCATAAAAAAATCGACAATTTAAGCAGTGTAACATGAAAGATAAGTATGCTGGTAATGTGTTTTGCTTGAAATAAATAAAATTTACAATCAAGGGTATGACTATAAAAAAATAATGAAAAAATTCTGGTTTACGATTACCTAAGATTTAAAAAAATATTTAAAAGTAAGAGAATATATTTGCTCAATTGTGGTTTAAAAATATTTTGTCATTTTTCATATTAGATTTAAAATTTTTGGTTTTTAATAGAAAGAAACCTTGTTTAAAAGGAAGAGGAAAGGATTTTGAAAAATAATCGAATTATGCAATAATTCATAAGTATTTACAAGAAAAATATTTAAACAAAATTGAAAGAAAAAAAATTTTCCCACAAAAATTTGCTAATAAAATCTAAAATGATAAAAGAATGTTAAATAAATATGTAATTTATTGCTATTGTTATGTCTTACTCAAAATAAAAATATGTTATTGATTTACATTAAAATTTTACAATAATTAATACTTATTTAAATATTTATAGCAGTTAATAGGTGTGTCATTGTAGGATGTATTTAGGTCATGAAAATGTAAAATATAATTACAAGTCTATGCTACAATATTCACATTTTTTTCTCTCTTTTTTTTTAACAAGTACAATACAATTTTCTTTCATATATTTTTGCAAGTAAAAAATATACTTCTAACAAAATTTTTATACAAATATGACTATTTAAATTACATGTATGCCACTAAACTTGTGTGTAGTTTATTCTTTTAACAACGTGAATCTGTTTTGTAAATATTATATATTTTAAATGTCAATTGATTTAAAACTGCAAACTTAAGTTTTTTTCTCAAACTCACTTTTGTTAATCATCACGCAATATAAGTGGAAGAAAATATCGCACGTATACAATGTTTAAATTTTTCAATTTTTGCTTGAATTAAAACAATTTTGTATATAATAAAGAAAAATAATGTAGTATACATTTGCGAGTATTGTTCATAAATGTATGTAAATATATTTATATATTTCACATTAGGCAAAACTGCTTTGAAAAAGTAGATGTCATTTAAAACTGAAGAATATATAAAACAAATGTATATTATTGTATAATTATTATATAAATCATTGATTAGAACACTTTATACAATCGTCTCTGTAACGTGAGAAAAACCATTAATTCAACATGTGATTGTTTTTATTGCAGCATTAAATTATAATAACACATTAAACAATTCTCACAAAAATCACTTGAAAATTAAATATCTTTGTTTTTTTTTTTTATTATGTTAATTAATGCTTTCTATAAACTTTGATTTTATGTTACAGAATTTCAGAGTATATTTTGAACTGAATAATAGATAATATACAATTTTACTTTTGATACACTTATATTTAATTAGATTATATTATTAAGTATGTATATTTATACAGAAGTATAGAATTGTTTTTTTAATTAGTGCCAGTGTCTAAAATGCGTTTAGATGTACTTTTGTGTAGGAATTTAACTGACAATAGTGGAAGAGATTAATAGAATGAAATGAAAAGGGAAGTTATTTATAAATAAATGTTATTTAAATAAAATAAGCATTGAATAAGCTATTAAACCAGAAATCATGGATTAAGAAAAGAAAAAATTTTAAATTATACAAACAATCAATATACTTATGAGTTTATTTTACAATTTTTTGCTGTCTGTTTAATGACTTTGCGCAATTTAGACAGCTAGTTCATAGTCTATCTGACCCAAATATTAAATTATCTTATTTATTTCGTTAGCTTTGATATTTGCTTTATTATAATCGTCTAGAAACAAAGATTTAGTTCACTCTGGATCACTTTGCATCTCGCCATTAGTTAAAATTAGAGAATCTTCTTCGCCTTCTGTTGACAAAAGACTCCCTCGACGCTTTTTCTTATAAATCCTCTCGTCATCACTTCCTGGCACACTTTTGTCCCTCTTTGTCCTATCCCTTCCCCTTGTCGTCCTTGTTATCACTTCCTCCCCATTTGTCTTGCTACTGTTTCGGCTATTGCTACTACTTTTAGTTTTTAACGTCCTTTTACTAGTCCTCGATTCATCCTCTTCTTCGCGCTCACTTAACAATTCATTATCTACCTTGATAATTAAAGCTGCAGAATCACTTGAGCTCTCGTCGTTCTGTTCCGTTTTGTTTTCTGTCCGTTCGCTTTTACTATCTACACTTGCACGTTCACTTGGAGCTGAACTTTCAGGTGGTAAAGGGGGAGTTCTCGCACCTTTATACCTATCACTGTCTTCTGTTTTTGCCGGCTTAATCTCCGTTGTTACATTTTCTTCTGGATCATCTTTTTTAATTGGAGGAGTATGAGGAGATAAGCCATTTGTTAAATTAGTTTCACCAATAGAAGACTTTAACGTGGTATTTTCCTGTTGTAGAAGAGTCACAGACTCGTGTGCCTTACGCAATTCTTGTTGCAAAAATAAAATTGTACTTTGCATACCTTCAACATCCTCATCAATTTCTTGAACAAAGTCGTCCAATTCTAGAACACAAGAGAATATGCACATATTAGTAATAATAAGTAAAGTGTAATTTATGTAGTATAATTTTGCTACAAATTTAATAATTGTTTAATGATTTAATTAAAAATTTGATTAACGTTGTGATGATTTGTAGTTTTCTGTAGTCAACTTTAATTTGTACAATTATTAACGAAAATTTTATTTTAATAATATGAAATACTTAAAATATTTTTATCAATAAATAAATAAAAAAAGTATTAAAAATAAATAGTTATATATCACTCATAGAAATCACAAAGATAACGTAAATAATAAATTTAATTAATTACCAGATTGCGATTTTTTAGCTTCTTCGTATAACTTCTTTTGAAGAGCAAGTTCTCCCTCCAATTTAGCTACTCTACCACTAGATATTATACGACCTAAATCTTCATTTTCTGCATATAATAATCTGCACTTGGCCATTAATCTTTTACCAGTGTTACTAAAAAATAAAAAAGGAAGAAAAATGAGTTAATATTAAAATAATTAAGTTTTATTGCAGATTTATAAATTAAGATATAAATTTACCTGTCTGGAGTAAACTTCCAAGCACTCAATTCATTTTGAGTATCTTCTAATTTCGCTTTTGTTGTAGTCAATTCTTGACGTAATTTTTGTATCAATATATTTACAGCTGGATCAAGAAGTGTAGATCTTAAAGCGGCAGCGGACGGGGCATGGGTGGCCTTCATTTCAGTCAATTGATTCTAAATAAAATATACAATAAGGTTTTTTTCTCAATTTTTTAAAAATATTTTACACCTAAATACTACTAACCACATATTCTTGTAGTTCTTGTTCTTTAGAAGCTAGTCTTCTAACTAAAATTTTTTCTCTATGTGATGCTTCAGCATATTGTTGCCTGTATTTTTCTTCAGATTCTTTTAATGAATTAATATCTCCTGAAAAAGAAAAAAATTTCTAATTAATAAAAAAATATAATTTTTGTAGAAGATTAAAATTATTTTAATTTATATCCTAAATCCCACCATGGATACACATAATTTTATTGAACTTTATTTAAATAAAATTATGTAAACATTAATTCACCTAAGCTGTACTATCATCATTTATTTAGTATTTGGTTTTGATGCTATAAATATTTATGGTATGCAGAGAAAACTTTTTAGTTTTAAATTATAAATGAATAATATATGAAATTAGAAAACATCTTTATAATTTAGAATTTAGTATACTTTTGGGAATGTATTACAGATAAACAATGTGCACATGTGAAGAAAATGGAATATAGATAGTGATTTTAAATTGTCCAACAAATAACATCTTAATTGACGCATACTTTGATTTAGTGTACTGTTGGTACTTCTGCACATTGGTAGCATCATAGTGAAGTGCTGTGAGATTTCTTTCTGTGATTGTAGCTCATTCCAAGATATGCTTCTCTACTCCTCCATGATTTATAAGATTATTCTACTTAATCCATTTGAATGCTGACACAATTGACACATCTTTCTCAAAAAGGAATCAGGTGTAATATTAGGATTAGTGGGAGATTGTTTTTTAAATAGGATAAGAGTGCAAGGAAAAGAAAAAAATGTATAATTAGGTTTTGGTTAAAAATAGATTTTGTCAAGGAAACTAAGAGTTGGAGAAAGAACAAATCGTGCCAAATAATAACAACAGTGATCCAGATGTTTTAATAATATTCACATGTGCTTCTATCAGCAGCTTCTGATGATTTTCTATTACTAACTTTTAATTCACAAGACTAATTCTTTGAGTAACACTAACATTCACCATTTTATATTAAATGATAAAGCCAAATTTTTAAAAAAATTAGAATGCAGCACTCACACAAATATATACAATATAAATAAAGTGTGCACCAATCAAATAAAAGAGGCTTAATTTTATGTTGGCACTGAATCACAATACATTCACATAGATACATTATTTTAATAGCACTTTTTAATTGCACATTGGATTCACAGCACATCACCTTGAAATTTCTTTTTATGTAAGATCAGCCTGATTTTAATAATATAGAATAAAAATAATTTCTACCCTTAAATTAGATTACTTATCTAATGCTTAGTAAAAATCTAAGAAGATAAGCTAGGCACTCGAGACTTAAGAAGCATTTTCATTTCTGCGTAATTTCTCTAATAATCTCGAATGAAGAAAAAAACTGGCCAGCAACTTGACCATTGCCAAGCAATCAATTTTTTTTTTTTTAAATGTAGACTGTGAAAAACTTTCACTCTCTCAAGTGATCTCAGTACCTTCCAAGGTTGTTGTCTGTGATTCTAGTAAGTCCACATATGAGTCCTGCTCGCGCCACTTGGCTACCAGTTCATCCTTACTCAAGCTGTCCAGCTGCTGCTCGGTTACTTTAACTCTGCGTGCTTGCCTGGGTGATCGTGGACTGGTGGCTTTGGTGCCACTGCCAGCATTGCCAGCTCCAACGCTGCTAGTATTATGTGGACTCCTGGGCGAGGAGGGCCCAGCTGATTTGGCTTCGTTGCTCTCCTCTGCCATGGCTTTAAGGTTACCAGCTGCTGCAGCTCCAAGCAGCCGGAGCACTCCACACTTTAAGACTAGTTTTAGTCCTTCTTACTCAATCAATTATCCAGCTGAGCAGGCATGGAGAGTTCTGGAATCAGAAAATACTTGGCATCAGTACAGTATAATAAGAGTCTATCAACTACCTCCAAGAGACAAAAAGATAAGGAACTAATCACATACATAGGCTCTCCTTAGAGCCGTACACGTAAAGTAGGTATACCCGGTAGTGTTGGTAGCGGTCACTCAGCTCCACATTATCAGGGAGGACAGAAATGCTCCAATTTAATTTCGGTCGAACGTATACGTATACGAGAACGGGCGTGCAGCCGGAGTGTAATTCAAGTTGAATGGAGGAGGAGAGGTCAAGGGGAAGAGGGGATGATGGAATCCGTTCGTCCGGGGGTGTAGGTATATGAACAGCGCGCCGCTGTCTTCGTCGTCGTTGCGTTCTTTCGGACGCTAGGAGACAGGGGAAGAAGAAGGGGTGAAGAGGGAGGGCGTGCACGGTCGCGGGAGTCACCGCATATAGCGAGCAAACACACAAGCCAAATATACACACATATACATATAGGATATGAATTTTATATATGAAAAAAGTAAGCCACAAGTATACTCTTTTTTTCTCTCACTATAGGTATAGGTACTAACTCTGTCCGTAGAGGATGTCTAGGCATACGCTGGTGAACGCTGGCGCCGGGACGCCGATTTTGTAGTGTCGTTGATACTGCTGCTGCTGCTGCTGCTGATGACCGCCTGCTGGCTTCCTGCAGGAGAGGGGGTGGAGGGGAGATTGTCGGAGAGAAATATGATATATATGTAAAAAAGAGAAAGAGAGCGAGGGGGGCGAGGGGAAAATGTATCTCGGAGTTCGGAGTCCGTGAGAGAGAGAGAGAGAGAGAGAGAGAGAGAGAGAGAGAGATAAAAAAAGAGAGATATATAGATAGAGAGAGAAGGAATGTGGAGACGGGTTGGTGATATTGGGGTCCGGCTCTGTGTCGTGTGTGGGGAATTGGGGATGGATGTGTTTGTATATATGTATATATGTTATGGAGGTCACGGCGTGTTGTGTGTGATTTTCAAGATGAAGCAGCTGCACCGGGTTGATGTCCGGTTATATTGTTATGGCAAATCAATGAATAAACGACGATAACGGGCCTGCTGCTGCAGCAGGAATTCCAAACGCGCCATATTACGGCAACATGTCCGCGCGGCTACTATAATATTACGGCAGCAGCAGCAGCGGGGACGATATTTGACGATGACGACGACCACGACAACGACGACGGCTGTTGCAGGCTATACTGCTGACACCCGCATATATATCTATATATATCAGAGTCGACTTGTATTACATATATATGTATATCTTCGAGATTCGAGTGTACAAACTGCACGTCTCTCTATCTCTCTCTTTCTCACACACTTTTTAATCCTCGAGACCGCTCTTATATTGTCTCACTCACGCGCGTATATACCTATAGGTACCTTATGAGAGCACCCGTGTGCTTTTGGAGCTCTCGGACACGAACGACCTCAGTCAGGTAGATACCTACATAATATATATACATATATATTATAAACGATAAAATACTCGGTCGGTCTCGCGCGCTGCTTTTCTCTTTCTCTTTCTCTCTCTCTCGCGTAATATCAGCGGCTTAATGCAGCCGAGCAGTGTTCGATCCAGCTCAGCTTTTTCCCTCCACCCCCGCATACCCCTATGCTGCCACTCACCTTATGCCAGTGCCAGCAGCTTTCAATGTCTCAATGTATCTGTCTATTTCTGTGTGTATATGTGCTAAATACATATGTATATTAGCAAAATCGCGAAAAACTGGTTTATAGACAAGCGCAAGCGCATATTATATAGACTTACCGCGCGTGAATTTTACTTGCTTTATTGCTGATTGGAATTTGGTATCTTAGGTGATGATGATGTCCTCCAGGTTTGTATATTTTTTTGTTTTGATATTTTGTTACTGCTACGCAGGTCATTTGTTGGAATGTCGAGCTTAACTGAGTTCTATATTTATCATTTTTGCCCGTTTTTCATCGATTTCTAAGCGTATGTAGGTATATGCCTGTTGTTTTATGATAATGTATCTATATATACGAAAAATTGTAGGTTTCGAGAAGTTTACACGAGTTTCCGAGAAAAAAGAAAAATGTACAATACGGGTGTAATTGAAGATAATTGTATGAAAGTGTATTGATAATATTGAATGTATTGAACGAATGTATAGATTGACAGGGTACGTTATTGATTTAAAATTCTTTTTTTTATTTTTTTTATTTATCAACTAGAATAATTACAGATTTTACAAATTATTATAATTGTAATGAATATGATATTAAGCATTTTAATTACAATTCAATAGATTAGTGGGATGTAATTTTTATTTCATTTAAATTTACAATATAAAAATTTTTTAAAAAAGTATGTTTCTTTTTCATAAATTTAAAAATTGTCGGTTATTTAAAAATAAAGTCACTATTACATATTGTGACTAGCTTATTTGCTGAATTGCGCACACTAGTAAAGAAAATTTTTTAAATAATTTTTTATATTTCGTAAACAATTAATTTTATATTTATTACATTTAACTGCCAATAAATAAATTCCTTTTGCATTTAGACTTTTTTTAATCATGTACTCGTAATATTATCGGTAAGGATTCCATCATTCATATGTAAATAATAATATGAATCTTAATACTTTGATCCTGTTTTATAGACTCTTTTAAATTACAAATGTATTATTTGCTTTACAAAAATTAACTCCTGTATTTAAGTAAATAAATTTTTTACATAAAAAAATGTTTTAGGAGTGAAATACTGCTTGCTCTTACACTTTTTATTTATAATTTTTGATAAAGTAAATAATTTTTTTTAATTTTAAAAAAATATTTTGTACATTAGCCACTTTTTTAACAACGGAAAAAAATTTTGTGATCTTATCTACACTCAAAATAATCTGCATTATTATAAAAGTTACGGTTTCTGTTTTTTTTTGAAAGACTGACATATAGTACTAACAATTTAGAAGTAGAAGTAATTCTTAACACTTTTGGTTTTCTTTTCATTCATCATGATCACTTGACAAATCATATTTTTATTCAATTAATCTTTAAATTATTTTAACTTTGTTTAGAAACGATAAAGTTTTAAGTATATTACAAAAAATCAATAAATTAGTTCCTATTTTATTCTATTTATTTATCTTACACACTCTTTGAACTTTTTTTGAGTTATATATAATGTACTTACGCTAACATATGCTCGTAAACAATTAATTATAAACAATATTAATACATTTACACTATATTACTTCTTCGCCATTTGTATCTTGTCGTCGGGCTCGGGACATACGACGTTTATACATAATTATAGACGTTGTTATAAAAGATACTGTAAACATTATTAGATACTTAAGTTCAAACGATATTGCAACGAAAGATAATAAAAAATATATTAGACATGATATTATAAACGACATTGTAAATCCTATTGCCCAATCTCCAGTAAAATTCAACATTATTATAAAAGAATACACGCGTATAGCGGGCGGATAGATGATAATATATAGCTTTGCGCGGTTGGACTTTTTAAGTTACACTGATGATCAGATTCTGTGGTGACGATCTTTTCCAGGTTATCTACTTATTGGTCCTCGTTTCTGTATCTGGTTGTTTTTTAAAAAGTCTACTGAGCTCTATGTAATTACTGTATACTTTGTCGCTTATCACTGATCTATTTTATGTGCGCACACGTGTGTATTGTATAGTCAGCGACGGATTAGGATTTTGGGAGGCCCAGGGCTAAATTTTTTATGACGACCTCTCTGGCTTGAGAGCAGGAGAAAAAAAATTAAATGTTTTTTTGAACAACAATTAATTTTGACATTTTCAAAGTTTTGTGTTTATTACAATTTAGTTTCCAAGAACAAAAAAAAAAATGTACAAAATGTACCTATTTGGAAATAAAAATGAACATGTAGCCAATATTTTCTGACCAAACTTTTTATTTTTTTGGACTCTCAATTATGCGAATATATAGGATGTACAAGAGCATGACGAGTAAGATAATATGCAAAATTGTAGGTTTGTAATTATTATTTGAAGATAATTGTGCGAACCTACGATGATGTATCAAATTTGTAATATTGTTTAGGATAATCATCGACTTATAGGATGTAAATGTCATTCATAATTTTTAATAAGTATTTTAATAAAAGCATACGCTTTTTATACAAGTTGCTGGTAAAAAAGACTGTTTAAATAAATTTATTTCCGTGTTTTTTTTGCAAAATGTTTAATTTTTTTAGTAGAAATCCAAGAAATTATTACAAAAATAAAATAGGCTTTTGAAAACTAAAAACATGCTTTTTAAACTTGATAAAATTGAAATCAAAGCATTTATATAAATAAATTGTTAAAACTATTATTTAATCATTCACAGTATTCTTCATAATAAAAACTAATTTTTACCTTTATAAAGTTAATCTAATAAAAGTAATTTTTTCATTTCAATATTATGTACAATTTGGCTAAAAATTATAAAATTTGATTTGTATGAATTAACTAGTTTAAATTACTTTTTGGCAAGCATTCTTTGGAAGTCAAATCATTATAACATTCAAATTTTTTATAATCAATACGTAATTCATATTGTACTTATTAAAAAATCCATGATCTACTTTTTCGAGAGACCAAAGCCAAATTTGGAAGAGTTAAGACCAGAGTTACTGTGATTGCCAATACTGTAACGACTTGTTGGTGGTTTTATAAGGGATGAGTTGGCACGTTGTTGTTGTTGTTGTTGTTGTTGCTGCTGTTGCTGCTGCTGTTGATAATGCGAGGCTTTGGCAGTCATTGACGTAGACAGACTAGTGTTAGGTGAGACGTTACGTTTAGCCAGGCGTACAGGCCGTTCTGCTGAGTTAGGTCCTATACTGTTGCGTTGTTGTGAAGGTTTGTTGTTGGATGGTGGCTTTAAACCTGTGGAGGTTGAACGTTGGCCTGAAAATTTATAATTCGCGATTATAATTTATGCATCACGATTTTTTAAAATTATTTTTTATTATAGTTATTAATTTTTTGTTTTTTTATATAGTTTTCATTATTTTTATGCATTTAAATTAATAATTTAAATAAAAGCTTAAAAACTTCTTTAAATTTTAAAATCAAAACATGGAAAAGTCAATAAAAAAAATTTCGAATAATTGTTTGCAAATAAAATTAATAAAATTGCTTGTTATATTATATTTATCAATATCTCACCAGCAGTAGTGCTCTTCTCAATAGTGTTACCACGCGTGCTAAAAGAGAGACTAGTATTATGTCTGATGGGTCCTGGTGGTACCGCACTCTTATTAATAACAGGTCGTTGAGCCGCACTGAAGGAGCTACTACGATCACGCGTAGGTGGTAACCCACTCGATCGAGCACTAGGTAAAGCAGGTGCAACTCGATGCGTCGGTGTAGGACCAGAAATTGAAGCTCGCTGTTGAAGCGGCTGATGCTGAATTGTACGTGGTGCAGGAATAGGAAAAGCAGTTTGAGAATTTGGACGTGATGAGTTGTTGCTGCTGCTGGGAATATTGTTAAGACTACAATTACTCTCGCTGAGTTGACTTGAAAAGCTACTGTTCAATCGTGACGGACAGCTTGGTCTTGTAAAATTACCGCTGTCTTCTGTAAAATAATCATAAATTATTTTATAAAGTAATATACACAGCTAATGGTTACATATATGTAATAAAAATTTTACCTTGTCCAGAAAGCGACAGATTAGTGGCAGTTATTACAGGTGCAGAGGAAACAATGTGCTTGACAGCAGCATCAAGTATGCGGTAAGCTCGAAATACGTAATCTTCGAGCACTGGATCATCATCGCTCTGGAGAGAGAGTCGACTTAGCGTATCACTGAGACGAGTCATACCGACTGGAGAACTTGATAAGCAAGGTGGAGTCGAACGTGGCTCTTCTACGCTATCCTCGGTATTGGTTGGTGCTTCCATTTCGTATGTACCTTCACGACGTAGTACTGGACGTTCTCTTGATTCAGCTAATTTCTTTGCTGCTGCAGCAACTACAGCTGATGCTGCTTTTGCTTGATTTAAGATATTTCTTGGAATTGGTTTCAACGGTTTTGTTGGTGTTGCTGATGGTGTTTTTGAACGTTGAAAATACTGTGTGATCTACAATAAAAAGATATATAGTTTTTAAAACATATGATTATTTCAACTTAACGTTAATGTGCAAAAATTACACTATTTTTTTATATTTTTTAAACTTACCGATTTATTCATTTCTCTAATGTTTGCTTCTCTGGTTACCTCCTTGTACATATCCGTATAGCTGCGAACTAGACCATCTCTTAAACCTGGCTTTCTAGCAGTCGGTGTTATGGTTTGAGACATTACAGGATTTAAGCTGGATGTAATATTTTCACGGATATCTTCGGCTCTGATGTTGATGATTTTGAAGAGTTGTAAAGTAACATCGCGAACAATTTCGGTCGTTGATTTTGGCAAATCTGGTAATAAATTGCTGCCGGTTTCCTCGGTATTATGACTGTTATCCTAAGAGAAAAAAATTAACAATTAAATTGTGTTTTACAGAATTAATTGAAAAAATTGAATTTTCTAAATTTTTTAAATAAAATACTGCATTTAAATATTTAATTTATAATCTAATACTACAAAACTTTTCTAAAAAATTTAATAAGTACAAAATACATTCAACTTTATATATAACACAATAACAAATTAAAATAAAAGAAATCATAACAAAATAATAAAACAAATTACCATAGGTGCAGTTCCAGTAACGCTCCATAACGTTCCATCATTAGCCTCACGATTATCAGGACATTGACATTCAATATTATCCATTTCAAGTACGGCAGTCATCATCGAACTGCCACATTCCATTGTAATCCTAACGTTACCATTCTTCACTTCATCTTCCTCTACGTCCAATTGTTGTTCTTTCTTTTCGAACTTTCGAAGTTTAAAACCAATCGCCTGTAGAATGCATATCAAATTTGGCAGGTCGGCTTTTTCTGATCCCTGTGGTGTATCGATAAGAAAATTAATAGAATGAAGAAAAAAAAAAAGAATGATAAATTATTCGTTCTGAAAAAAAAGAAAAGTCAAACAATCCACCACGGTCTTTGATGTTTATTTTTGTTTACAACCCGTCATCATATCACAAAAGTAAAATAATCGTCATTTTCAAAATAAAAAATAAATAAAGTATAAATTCTTTACTTCTTCGCGACATTACTTAATTACATGCTTTCATAAATAAACTTACTCAATTTACCGCGTATAAACACAGAATTTCAAAACACACACACACACACACTCACCTCCTGACGAAGATTCGAATAATACCATTTCTGAGCCCATTGAAAGAAATAAACCTTAGCCGGCTTTGATATGGCGAGACTTTCTGTAACGGCTTTATGTAAGCGTGGCGTCAAAATCCTTGGACTCAAGCTCATGATTAAACTTTATATCACAGATCCTTCAATTTAATCAATATCACAATTCACACAACTCTATACCGGTTTATCTAACGATTCTCCAATACTCCAATTTTATTTTATCCACCAAAAGGAAAATAAATAGAACGAAGAATTTAACACTACGTCTTCTTCCGAGTCACTGCTCCTTTTCCCGGCAATTCGGAGTCGCGTACTTATTGTTGATGTTTACGATACATATATATACATATATACGTGTGCGGTATCTTTTCTTGCCGCCTAAATAAGAATATACGGAAGCGCCTAATATAAGTATATATTATATATATATCGGGCATTTAAATTAACCGTCCGTCGAACGCAATATATATAGATATAATAGGCACACAACCAAAGGTATCACGTGGTTTGTGTGCTCCGTTCCGTGGATACCTATTCCTCTCGTTTTGTTCAATTTTGGTAAGTTGGCATTCATATATATTTGTTTCTGCATAGGAACCGCAGCTGGAGAGGAGAGGAGCCGGGGGTTTCGCAATTGCATCGATAGCAGCATAAAGTCGGATAAAATAACCGGGTCGTTCTCTCTTTATAAATATATGTTGTGTGTGCCGCTATTCCGGCTGAACCTTTATTTATAAAATACATATATATTTGTTGTTCTTTTTGTTCAACTGCAAATAGAAGTGTTGAAGCAACAATGTTTTTAACCAAAGGGACTCTTATTGCTGGTGCTCGGTAAGTTAACCGCCTTTCATATCTTTTTTCCTTTCTTTTTATATTTATTTTTAAAATCTGTAAGTTCATCTATTTTTGCATATTATGTAATTTCTAACCTTCTCGCAATGCTTTACAAAGATAATTGAAATTTGTTATCGATTGACTTGTGTTGTTGATTTTTTGAAATAAAATTTATAATGATATTTACAGGTTGGGCAAGGAGGTTGTTACCAGGTTGAAACATACTTTACCAGAGTTGCCTTATGATTACAAGGCTTTGGAGCCAATTATCTGTGCAGAGATCATGCAACTCCATCACTCCAAACATCATGCCACTTACGTTAACAATCTCAATGTTGCGGAGGAGAAATTGAAGGAAGCTTCAGCTAAAGGCGATGTCAATACTCAAATTGCCTTAGCTCCGGCAATTAAATTCAATGGTGGTGGCCACCTTAATCACTCAATCTTTTGGCAAAATCTATCTCCTTGTGGAGGTAAACCAGATGGTTTGTTTATTTTATTTTGTTTATATTTTGAGAGTATAAATATATCTAATATTTTTATTTATTTTATAGCTGCTCTTGTAAGTCAAATTGAAAAGGACTTTTGTAGTTTTGAAGAATTTAAAAAGAAGTTGTCAGAAGCAACTGTTGCTATTCAAGGCTCAGGCTGGGGTTGGCTTGGTTTTAATCCAAAGGAGAAAAGACTCCAGATTGCTACCTGTGGTAACCAAGATCCTCTTCAAGCTACAACAGGATTGATTCCACTCTTTGGTATTGATGTATGGGAACATGCTTATTACATACAGTACAAAAATGTGCGACCAGATTACGTAAAGGCAATCTTTGACATAGCCAACTGGAATGATATTAACGAACGTTACAAGAAGGCTGCAGGCTGTTAAGTAATAGTTATCAGATATTTTGAGCATTATAGACTACAGTTACAAGGTTGGCATGAAAGAAAAGTTGTAAACTTTAATTTTCATATCATAAAACGTTCTTATTGTAGTTCTTTAAGCTATTCCAAAAATTTATTACTTCATGAAATATTTCGAGATCTGTGATTTCATAAATATGAAAATATCTTTCATCATATTTCGTCGTTATAAGTTGTAATTATTTTTTATTAAAATCAAAACAAAATATATAAAAAAAAGTTTATACAATCAATTTTTTTGTTATTTCTCTTTTATTGTTAAAATAATATCATCATTGATTTAATTATGTGATTTTTTAAATAATAATAATAACTATCAAGTAAAAGAATTAACATTATTAATAGATCAAACAAACTAAAAAATAGTTTTAATTAAAAATCTATCTAAATTACATGATTTTATAAGAATTGATCAATTTCTAAGAATATTAGTTATTAAAAAATATTATTATTACTAGACAAAGTCTATCTGAAAAAAATCATTGTAAAAAACAAAGAAATTTAGGTAAAAAAAAATTTGACAAATAAAAATAAGCATCAAATACAAAGTAATCTAACTTAACAAAATCATCTTAAAAAATATTAAAACTTCAATTAAGAAACCACCTCATCCATACCAAACCAGGTATTTAAAAACCCTTACTCCTATTTAAAATCCAGTGGGAAAACAAATCAGTCCAACCACCATAAAAACAATAAAAACTAAAAAAAATTAAACATAAGGAACCAACGGAACAAACGGTCCACTAGTATGGCTGAACTTTTTCAGCTGTTTTGACGCGCAGGTGTGTGTAATATATATGTGTGAGAGTTTCTGCTGCTGCTGTCGCGGTCATCATCATCATCATCAACAAAAACAACAGCAGCGTCGTCGTCTTCGTCGTTGCGACGTTTATATACAAATATAGATATCTCTTTCTCTGTCTCTCCGATTCTCCGGCAGTCGGGGTAAGTCGAAAAGGTCATCATTGCGAACATATACACACAATATATAATAATCAGGCGTTGTCAGTAGCAGCAGCCAACAGAAGTCAGCACCAGGCAACGTGTGGCCCTCGCGATTAAAATTTGCTTCTTCCTTTCTTTCTTATTCCGCATGTGTGTCTTGACTCGCGATCTCTTTCTCTCCCCTTACTCCGTCTTTATATGTGTAATTTTCTTTGGGGCGGGGCATTCATATTATATACATATATATCGCTTTAATATTCGCGCGTGCAATTGACAACCTCCTTTGACTGCTGATATTTTTTGTTGTTGTTGTTTGAATAAAACGGAGTATTGCGTCTCCGATATATATTTCTTTTATACTTTTTTGAAAATGAAAAAAAAAATAAAAAAAATAGCGTTGAGAATTTTCTTTATTTTCTTTTCTTTATTTTTTTTTACAGACTAAAAAACTTGATGCTGATGATGTATGTTGTGTGTAGGCGCGCTGGCCGCTGACACGCTTGTTTTGCATGAGTCATATTATGAATGCGATGAGGATATATATGCTTGCGGGTAATGGGAATACCGTGTTTTTTTTTTTTTTTTGTTTTGCTACCCCTTGTATGTACTTGATTATACTTACCCTTTGCAACTGGAGGTGTCTACTCTTTCCTTGTAGGAAAGTATAGTATAGGATAGGATAAAGGTTGATCATGTTTTTTAATTTTGTACTTCAATGGTTTAAAAATATTTGTTTATTTTATAATTGTTGTTTATAATACATAATAGACGATACTTTAGTAACAGCGCAATATATAGGATCAGATTGGAAGCCTTATAATTTAAACTTAAAGTACTTGTAACTTTATAGCCATACTTATTGAAAATTGTTTTGAAAATTTAAATTTAAAAAATAATATAAGTTCATATTGTTTATTGGTTATATTAATTACTGAGATATATTAAATATTTATTTTGATTATAATGAAATATGAAAAATTTTTATAATAATGAAACCCTTTTTAAAGAGTTTTGATTTATTGTATTTTCAAGGACTTTAATCTCATATAATGCCAAGATAATTTATATCATTTGATCATTTTATAAAATCTTTTTAATTGTTATGCTTTAAAATTGAAATTAAATTTTCTGTGCTTAATAATTTATATTTAATTTATATATGATTGATAAAGATATATTGATTTTAAGTTAATATTAAAAGTAGTAAGCATATACATAAAAAAAGTATTTGTTTTCTCTATATTCGTAAACATATTATAAAAATTAAAAATACTAATACATCGTTAAAAATTACAATTTTAATTTATCAATATATTTTAGATATTAATTTTTATAACAAAAAAGGAATTAATATATACGCGAATTGTTTTTAAAACATTACAATCTAAAGTACCAAATATCATATCCTTAGCACACAAAATATCTATATTAAAATATCACAAGCTTTCTACTTTAAACAATAAAAAACCAATCGATAAAAAAGTCTCGATTGAAAAGTAAACGCAATAGGTAGTGCATATCTCTCGATATTTCAAAGTATTTCCGGCGTTGCAGCATCGATTACCGTCTCCGATTAATTTCTAAAGACAAAAGGGTCTGGCAAGGGTAAAGAAATAAGAAAAAAAAGGCTCCTACCCTTCTCTCTCTTTTTCTCCACTCATCCAAGGGTTTTTTTTTTTTAATTTTTTTTAAGGTTTGCTCATTCTTGCTGTTCACTGCGCTTTTGTACTTCAGCTTGAAAAGCTCTTTACTGACACTTGTAAATACGTATACCTCAGAACCTTTATACCTTTCATTCAGAGTTTAAACGTCGCACTACCAGAAAATAAACTTTTTTATTTATAATAAAATACATCAAGATTTTGTAAGTTTCTCTCTCTATATTTTTATTTAAAAAAAAATACTTTTATTTTGTTTTTTAAATAAGCAAAATTCAATTTTTATATAATAAAATAACGAAAATTGTATATAATACAAGAGTTTCAATTTTAAAGGATAATTGCTGACATGTATTTGTAAGGATTTATTTATCGAAGATACAATTGTTATTACATTATTTAAGGTGAAGAATGAAAGACGTTTTTCACGGTTAAGAAAGCTCAGGGTTTTTCTTCTTTCTTCGCAAGGATACCGTGTAACATTTATGTAATTGATTTACTTTCCTTTCTTCTCTTTTCTTCGGGTTCTCTATAAACGAGATGGGACTTCATAAAGCATTCTTACGATTATTGGACAGCTCTCTCTCTCTTTCTCTCTCTTTGTGTGTGTGTTCGTGTGTATGGGGAGGGGAAAGAAAAAGAGCTTTCTATTTCGTCCTTCAATTTAATACTTTAAATTTTTTTTAAACTTATTAATTTTTACAGTACTATATCGACTATGGTTGACTGTGTACCTTATTTGCTGAAAAATTGGTGACTAAGAGAATTTTCTTGTTTTGTTAAGATGAGGATTATAAATTGATTTTTATGAGAAATATGATAATTTTGAAAAATTTTAACATGATGGTCTTACTTATTATGATGGATGTGATATGACTTCATTAAAATATATGGTTGTATTATGGTGCAGGGGTATTTAGGATCGTTGATGCCTACAAAGTAATTTTGTGTGAACTATGTTTAATAGCTGTGTATGCATTAGTGAATGCATCAACTATGTGTTACTATTATTATAAGACTTTAATAGATGTGTGTTTTCTGCTAATGCAATAATTATTTAGAAACCTTAAAAGCGAGATTAACTTTAAATATTTTTAATTTATATTTACAATTACAGGATTGCAATATCTAAAATTTTAAGAAAAATAATTTCTTGGTATTTACTTAATTTTGAAAATTATTAGGAATTAATTTTCTGACACATAAAAATATTTTACATTTGCTATGAAATAATTTTAAATTTACATATTTTCTAAAATAACTATTGCTCGCAATTATAACGTTTTAATGTATAAATTATAATTTAGAATTAAACAATGTTTTTTTTTTCAATAATTTCCTTAAATTATCCTTAAAGTATCCTTTGATCATAAAATTAAGTTTATCACAATCAAAAATAACAATCCCATTACTTTTTGCATGAACGCCACTTTACATATTTAAAGTACTTCAAGTATGTATGTAAACAAGTTAATTTAATTTCATGCTTTCTTTATGCCTGATATTACGTTACAAAAGTGCAAGTTTATATATGTACGATATGAAAGTCGAGAGAACGAATGGTAAGAGATAAAAAAAGAGGATAAAAAAATAAGTCCTCGAATATTCCTTTTAACTTCTTTATAAGAAGTTCTTAGAGATTGGATGTTGAATAACGAAAAGAAAAAAGAAAAGCTATTTCGATGAGAAGATCAAATACTGAATTGACATTTATGTAGAATAACATTTTTTTTCCTTGAAATACAAAGATACTTGCTTGTTGGTTAATATCTAGAGATTTTAAAATTAAAGAAGATTGACTTTTGAATGAAATATTAACAAAAGATGCTCGTGTGTCCTGTCTTATTTAAAAGGATCTTTACATGACATTCACCTTCTTTTAATTCATCAATTAACAGTGTGATATTCTTAATTTTCATTTATCATTTAAATATTCGTTTTATACAATCTGAATAAAATTTGAAATGGAATAAAATTTATTTAAGCACTATTTTTAAATATGTTTATTTATTTTTTTATAAATTTTGCATACACAAACATATATTTTGCATAAAAATTTTCATGTCTCGAATATAATATTACGATTTAACCTGTATTATTTTGTCTGAAAAGAAAATCATAATTTTATGTAAAGCAGATTTGATAATCAGTATTGAATTTACACACTTAATTAAGCCTGCCATGTTCGTGGGAGCGAAATTTTCGAGCACGTTTCGGGCGCATACTTTAAAATAATATTTACATTATTTTTTTTTTTTTTTGTTTTTGTTTCTTTTTTAAAAAAGCAGTGAAAATTTATATAATATGTGTTCATGACAGTTCAAAGCACTTGGTTATTATTTTAATATTATTTCAATTTGCTAATGACATTGCGGATAAATATTTGAGATGTATACGATTTATTATAGATAAATGTGAGTTTGATTTTACTTTGAAAATAATAATTTATGGAAAGTATGAATTATGACGAATTAAAATATATAATATTATAAGTTATGAATATTTAATTTTAATGAAAACTTTGAAACTCTTAAATGAAGTATATTTTAATGTATAGGTACTTCTTTTATGCCTCAAATGTGACATTATAAATTACTTAAATTATATCTATTATTTTATAATATTATTGTTTTCATAGGTTCATAAATCTAAATAATTCTTTTAATTTATTATTAAAGAAAAAAACCCTTTTTTTTTAATTACATATTTCAAAAAGATGTGTATCTGATGAATTTGTGTACTCATTAAATTTACTCAAAAGGAAAAAATTTATTTTTATTGATTATGAAATTTATCAAACATTTAAATATTATAACAAAAAAAAAATATTTATTGAACATGACATAATAAAATTATCTTTACTTGTTAAGATTTTACTGCATGTAAAATAAATTGTAACTACCAAATGCTTTTTACAATTAATTTAATAAAAATTTTTATAATGGTACCTATAAGTATACGAAAATCATACCATTACTCCAAGCAACTTTTTTCAAACATATCTCGAATAAAACAAACTTCACACAAACAATATCTCTCAAAGTTCTATCAATGAAAAGGTCATCAAACCAACCGCATTCAAATCCATCCAAACACACCAATCTTACCTTCCTCCCACACATTCAAAATAATCCACAAAAAAAAACACAAAATCGATATAACTTAATCCAAACCCATCACCTTATACAAACAAGCCTTTCTTTTTTTCCAAATTACATCGCAGCTCCCAGCTACATCAACCAAAGAATTAGTACGACTATAAATATATCGATCACTCTCAACCTCCTCCCCTAACATTTTGCATAATTCAAGCGCAGTAGCAGCAAATAGCGATGCACGCGAAGTCTCTAATCCGCGAATAAGTATACTCGCTCTAATACGAGAGGCCTCGCCCAATAGCGAGCTAACTTTAAGGAAGGGCGGAAGAAGGAAAAAAAGAGAAAGAGTAAAAAGTGTCGGCTCGATCGGCTTATATCGATTTCTTAGAGCCTTACACGACGGCTTTCCTTTCAGAGTATAACTTTATATCCGTGTATACCACCTGTGCTGCTTCTGATGTATAGGTATATGTATGAAATGACGTGGGTGTAGATCGAAAGATCACCACTTATTTGAGGGTATGTAGGTACCAATTTTTTTTTTTTTTCATTTATTGATGCAGCTAGGATGAGTTTGAATTTTTTATTTGTTAGTTAAGACTTGGATTTTTAACTGCTGCTAAGCTATAGTGGGATGTATTTGATGATGGTTATATCGATTGATTTTTATAGGATTTAGAGATGAATTTGTGGGTGGGATTTATGATATGTAGTTTGAAATTTTTTAGTGACTGGAAAGAATATTTTTCTTTTTATTGTCGTGGTTTTGAGTTTAAATTAAATTGTTTGAAGTGTAATCGAAATGTAAGTGTTTTATGATGATATCTTGACCAGTCCCATGACCTTGTATAAATAATGGATATTGTTATAATTACAATAAATATGACAATGATAAGAAATCAATGTATAAGAAAATCAATATAATTGCATGATTAATGGCGTAAAAATTTTTTATAAATTCAGAATTATTTGATTTTTTTTTTGTATTGAAAATTTTTGATCTGGAAATTTCAAGGTTATATAGTGGGTCTTACTTTAATGACATTAATTTTTAATAAAATTTGTTTACGTTTATTTGTTGTAAAAAATTTTTAGATTGTTTTAATTTATTTTAGGTCAAAGATTTTTTTTTTTTTATTATAAAATTATTAAAAATAAAATTCAGTAGGTGGTATATCATTAGTTTTTGAAATAAGAAATGATTGTGATCAAGATCAATATCTAAGCATTAATATATTCTTAATGAAATTAAGAGTAACAAAATTTCTAATATTTTTATAGCAATTCAATTAATTTATTTTTCTCTACAATAACACATTTTTTATCCGATTATTTATCACCACTTCAATTTTTATACATGTGTATACATTATTGTTTCTTCGTTGATATCAATCACATAAATTCCCAGCTGTTTACTTTAAAAATGTTTATCTTAAATATTTGTTCTCATTTGATATCTGCTTGAGGTAGCTCGTTAAAGAAGCTTAATTCACATTTTATTTGCATTGCTTACACCAAGGGGCCCACGAAAGTAAAAAAAAAAAAAAAATATATGTGTGGTGTTTAACAACTAATGGCTTCTTTATTCATCGTCTGTTTACTGTCTGGATTCTTTACATTAAAGAATTCGTGCTTTTAAAATTTTCTTTATATTCTTGATAAAAAAAAAAAAAAAAAACAGAACTTTCTTTTAAAGTTTACTGCAATACAGTTTGTTAATTATCATCATTTTTTCGATTTTGCATAAACACATCAATAATTGTTTATCTTTATTTGTGTTTACATGTTTGCCCTTGGCTCATGTTTATTTTTAATATTTTTTAATCTTTTTTAAGTTATTTTTATTGTAATAAACAAATTAAATTTAGAATATTATCTTTTTAAATGACTGGAATATAATAATAATTTTTCAAAGGTTTGAATAAATTTTCTTCTTTGAAAGCTTATTTGAAACGAAACTTTTCTCATTTTGTCGGTTTAATTATAACAAACTGAAAACTTTGTTTATAAGCCAAAGTTAAACAATATTGTAAAACAATCACGCTTGAGGGTTGTCTTTTACTCTCAGTCAATATTCGCGAATACAAAATATCAAGGATTAACATTTCCACAAAAAAATTTTTAAAAACGTTGCAGCAAAAATAAAAAAAAAATGTAATTAAATAGTAATCAAAATTACTAAATCCTAAATACTAAATCATAAACGACATTATTTGTATAAACAGCTCCCCATAATATCATTCAACCATATAAATTAATATATTCCACGAAGCTCTTGTACTCAGTAAATCTATCCCATAAATGCAAAAATTAGAGCAAGCACGTCTTTCCAAAGCTTTTCACAACATGTCGAAACATTAGTCTCAACATATATATGTATAATCAACATAGTTATACAAATACCAAGTTTGCCCTCTTCAGTTTCTCAGCAACTATACAAGTTGAACTTTGAGCTTTCAGTCTCGTAATTTGTCGAAGCTTGACAATTTCCACTGTGAAACTCTCGTCTAACGAGCTCATACCTAACTGTATATATGTATATATGCAACCAAAGTGTAGTGTTATAGTTAATACGAGACGAAATAATCGGTATATCATTTTACAGTATATATAGCAGTAGTAGTAGTAGTCGACCTGCAACGTTTCTTACGCTTTTCACTCTTTTTCCCTAATTAATTGCGCTTTTTAGCGAGGAGATGTCGTCTAGAGATTTTTTGGGTTGGAAAGTGTTTCTTTACGAATGGATTTTAATGAGGGGCTGGATTTTTTTTTATTTATGTTGGTGTTGATGAATTCATTTTAATTGTATGTGGAAATTTAATTTTCAAATATTACATTGATGATGTATGGTTTATGTTTAATTAATTATTAGTTATGAGTTGGCTTTATTTTTAATTGTAATGTTGTTGATTGTAGAGACTTAAAATATTATTTATTTGTGGATGTAAAATATAGAAATATATTTATTATACCACAAAATTTATTAAAAATTGTAACATTGATCTCAATAATTTGAGCTTGTTTTTATTTGCAATTTTATAATTGAAAAATTTAATGTGAAAACTTGCTATTTTTTTACGTTACAAACTCTCGAGGTTGACTTAACGAGCTATATATTTTAAAAATGTGTGCAGGGTTAATCATAAAATACCGTAAAAACATAATTCAAAATAAAAAGTTATAGTGCAAAATATAAGGCATTGTAAATATTACATACAAAATTTAGAATTAAACCTTATAAAATTGTAACATTAATAAAAATAATACGATCACAAGTTAAGAAAAAAAAATTTATTTTTAACTTTTTTTTGTTATCAAGCATAAACGGTATTTTCTCGAAAAAAAAAAATGACTGGATTTTGAATAAATCTTTTAAACCAAATGATATGCATGACAGGTAATATGTGTCACGTCAAATATGCGCATTACAAGCAAGTTGGCTCTAGAAATCCTATAAGAGCTACCACTGGGAACATCGCTATAGCGTTTATAAACGGCTTTGCTTAAAAAAAAAAAATATCTAATAGCTGGGAGATAAATCATTAATGCAATAATGAACGATGAGCTTATAGTATTATTTTTAGGTAAAAAAGTGCTTTATTAAATTTTTCACGAACTTTTCTTATTGCGTCTTCTAAATTAAAGAATTTCATAATTATAAGAGTAAAGATTTATAAAAGTTTTTGTTTTGTATAATTTTAAGAAATTAGTAAATTACAATATGAATAAGATTTTCGATGGATATTTAGTATACATTGATATGTGAGGCGAGAAATAGGGTTGAATTTATGGACTTGATGTTGCATAAATCAATAGTAGACACATCGTGAATGTTAATATACCTATATATATATTCTTGAGATATGCATATCAAGAATTAATCACAGACACTTTGAAGTGTTAAAATTGCAATGGATTATTTATGTATAATATATGTAGCGGATGATAAAATGTCACTTTTGACGTTTTCATTTACATTTTATAACATAGCTTATACGATATTGGTATATAAAGAAAGATATTAATCTTCTTTAAATAAACATGTTTTATTTATATGGAGAACCAAGAATAATGAATGATTTTTTTTTTAAAATTGACAAAATTTTGTAAATTTGAAACTACAAAATAATTCTACAAATAATAAATAAATTTTTAATAACTAACCAAAAAAAAAATGTTTTATTTTAATTCAATACTGACTCTTTAAAAAAAAAAAGCAATTAAAACTGAATCATCTATGTACATTTTTTCATTCAACAGCATCTTTTATTTCATTCTCTTTAATATTTATCGACGTTTTATCGATCATACATTTTGTTAGGCATGACCAAACCTCTGCTAGCACAATTAAACGCAATAATAACACACGGTCTTTCAAAATTGCATTCCTTCCAAGTAAAAAAAAAAAAGCTCTTGAATTTAATTGTTTTCATCAAAGAGCCTTTCTCTCTTTCACTAACTGCATTATTATATAAACAATCGATTTCAACACTTTTCGTGACTCCCCCCCCCCCCAACACACAATATACACCAACTAACAACAACAAAAGCTATCCACTAAAAAAAAAAAAAAGAAAAGTAAAATAAAAACTTCGCAATTATCAAAAGTCTTAAAAGTCCCTTCTTCGTTTATATACCAACAAAAGCTCTATAAGACAAAGCTTTTTTTCATATTTTTTTTATATTCATATCTCGTAATATTTTTTATTTTCCACACAACGTATAGTTCTTCGACCCCCGTCATCTGAATAAACTTCCGTTTTTTTCTCCCTATATACCTCATCGTCACCACGCCTTCATCCCTTTACGCACATAATTTTAGCGCACAGTATATATAAACTCCGCATTCGCGATGATGACGTGCGTAAAGCTTGGTGACGTTGCTCTTCCAAGCGAACTTCACCCTTTCGCGCTACATCTTCATCCGTTTGCAATATCATTTACAAAGTATACGCTTTCTGATCGGCAGCTGATGTCATTATTGCTATACGTCATTGTGCTCTTTTTTTTACTATAGTTAGGTTTTTTTTTTGACGGTATTTTTTTTATGTATGTAAATTTACGATAAAAATTAAATTAATTTTTTTGTTTTTAATTGTTTTAAGTGTGTGTAATTTAATTTGTAATTATAGATCTTTAGATGTATAATGTTAAAAAAATATATTTAAAGTTAGATGTAGTGATATTTACAATGTATTTATTATACCTCTTCTAGAGTTTCTCATTAACTGTACGGCTAAATTTACCTCACAATAATTTCTCATTAACTGCATGGCTAAATTTACTGAATAACTATTATCTATACGGGTTAGGTAAATTTTTGATTAACCTGTTACTTATTTCTATACAATGTATATAACATTGTTTAAATAAATTTTAGGGTTTATTATATTTAAATTTTAATTTTAATCATTAAATACACTAGATTAATTGATTAAAAAATATTTTTTCTAAGACGCAGTGCTTTTTTAAATATTTATGTTAATGTTTTTTGATAAACATACAGTGATGATTAAGAAGGCAAAAGCACAAATTTAGTGTCCTCAAAACAAAAAATATAAACTTATTATTTATGAATTTTGTCTACATTTATTCCAGTACAATCTAATTATATCTGATACACGTGAATATATGGAATAATTATTTTACATTCAGATAAATATACCTTTTTTATGATTAATAATCGTCAACGGTTATTTTAAAACTTGAACTAATCAGTTACCTGTCAAATTTATTATGAATATTTAAACATACAAATTTCAGAATTTATTGCCAGAAGCAAGTTAATTAAAATGCTTTCTCATTTAATTGACGTTATATTAAAATTGTCTACAATTATAAAAATATCCGCATTATTTTTAATATACTCATATAATTGGAGAACTTAATGTGATATACTAATATTAGGATTACAATACTTTGTTCATTTAAACACTATGATCTGGTAATCGTAAATCAAATTGGTTTCTTTTTTTTTACTGACTAACAATAAGCATTCGTAAAAATATAAACAAAGATTTTTTTATTGCGTATGTTATAGGTCCTCGTCATTCGAGTATGACTAAAATGATCAAGAATTTTTGTGACAACATTTTGGTTTTTTTTTTGTTTGTACACTATATATTGTTTATAAACAACGCTATTTATCACCTGACTTTTTTAACAAAGACTTCATTTGTAAACCTTTAATTTACGTTGTTTTTATTAAATCTATTTGAATAATCTCTACCATATAATCTACCACAATAATATATTTAAAACTTTTTTTTAGAAATAGAATAATCGCATTAATTTTTAGCAGACTTGTACCAAAAAATAAAAGAATAAATAAAAGAAAAGTCCTTTCTGATATAATAAGGTGACAATCAAATCAATTCATATAATAAATCTTTAATAACAATCCGTATACAAACTCAAATCATTACCTTAATTCAGCTATCCTTAAGACTCAGCAAATTTTCTAAGGGTCCCCTCTAGACCATCCCTATACACATTCAACCTGATTATATAGCAAATACAAACTGTCGCCTCTGGATAACAAAGTACATCACTATATTTTCCCTTACTCGACCTTGACTCAATACACGTACCAACACACGCTTGGGTATCGTTGGTTTTCAAAAGTATATAGTAAAACCTCTGAACTATATATTATGGGAGTATCTCAGGGTATCCGTGACCTCGATTTCGAGCGTGAGCTTGGAGCTTTTCTCCTTGACCACTGAATGCATCCTCGTAACTAACCCTGCTCTTGTGTAATTTTTTTTTTCAACGGTAGTTTTTTTTTCTAACCCTTTATATTTTCAACTTTTACTTTGATGATTGTTTTTTAAAGCTTTGTAAGATTTTTTTGTTTGTTTGTCTTTGTACAGTAACTATTGTAAATTAATTTCTACTTTACTTTACAAAGTTAGCAATTACTCATTTTCAAACAAAGTGTAAAAAGTTTTTTTTAGTTTGTTAATTAGTGATCGATAATTGGATTTGGAAAACAAAAAGATATGTACAATACCTCGAGGGGTATGTCTGACCTAAACACATGGCTCTGACAAGGTTACCTTCAAAGATCCCTTAGTTAAGCGAATCACGAAACAGACTAGTTCTGACTTGGCAAAATCTGGTTTGATGTAGTAAACGCTGTACGTTAATGGTTGTAGACAGATAAATTTACAATTATATACGAGGGAGTTTAATAAAAAGTTTTTAAAAAATATTTTTTAGTGTGCTTGGAGACATCGATTATGAATTGCTTTGAAATTACGATAGGATTCGATAATCGATTTTTTACGACATTGTGTTATACTTTTATGATTGTTTTATGTTTGTTTTCGATCAACTTACGTTACGTTCATAAGTCGAGAGAAAATTTTTAGTATGGTATTACTTTTCAATCCAATCATAAAGTTTCAATGTCTCCAATCTGTTCGTGATGTTATTGGCTTAAATAAATACAACATAACACCTGTATAGACATAGTATAGAATGCAGCGCGCCTCTAGAATTGACTAAATTTATTAAAATGTGCATAAATATTTTCTAAAAACATTCCGTTGAAAAAAATGAACATTTAAAACAACTTAACAGTAACAGTTGAAAAAAAGCTGTAACAGTTAAAAAAAGTTGATTATTTCATAAATCATAGAACCCCCAAAACAGACTAGTTGGTCTCGGAAAAGCGAGGAGTCTGATCGTATAGTTCTCCGGAAATGAAAATCATAGAACCTCCAAAACAGACTACTTGGTCTCGGAAAAGCGAGGAGTCTGATCGTGTAGCTCTGCGGAAATGAAAATCATAAAACCTCCAAAACAGACTACTTGGTCTCGGAAAAGCGAGGAGTCTGATCGTGTAGTTCTCCGGAAATGAAAATCATAGAACCTCCAAAACAGACTAGTTGGTCTCGGAAAAGCGAGGAGTCTGATCGTGTAGTTCTGCGGAAATGAAAATCATAGAACCTCCAAAACAGACTAGTTGGTCTCGGAAAAGCGAGGAG
>JAPYZE010000092.1:0-66791 GCA_030522805.1 Leptomastidea abnormis
CTCGGTCAGATATTGTCACTTTTTCAAAACATAGTGTTCTTTCTTTAATTGATAGTATTCAGAATCATACTCTTAAAATAGCACTTAATAGAGCAGTTAAATATTAAAAATTGGAATCGTATAAAATAATTAAGCCTATGATGATTTATACTTAGGATTATACAAAAATAACAAAAATTTTAAAAAATTTGTATTTTATTTTACAGAATTTATATAAGGAAAATACATTTTTCTAAACTTTATTGTACAAAGCTTTGTTAATAAATATAAAGTTAAAATATTTTAATGTTTCTATTTACACATATATACAAGTATATATTTTTAATATTTTTAAGAATCACTTTCTGAACTGGTGTTATCATAATGCACTAACGATAAAGAAATATTTTTTGATACCTTATTACTTCCACTACCAGAGCTTGAATTTGGTGTAAGAACTTCAGGTACAGAGGGCAACGAGATTTTTTTATTTGTACTTTTTATATTTTCAATTGGTGATTTGTTTTTTGACTTTTGTCTTGATTTAGCAATAGAAACCAGTCGCTTTAAGGGCAAATTTTTTTTTGTCGTATCTAAATCAATATAAAAAATATTTAGTATTCAATACAAAAATGTAGATTTTTATAAGTTAAATATATTACTTTTTGTTTTATTCTGTGATAGTAACTTTGCTAAACGGATATCATCTTCATGTTCGTCAACTAATTCTATATTAATTCCCATTTTATTTTGAAATGCTTGATTTAAAGAAGCTTTTTTCTGTAATTCTTTTTTCTTTGTCTGCAAAAATAATCATTTTTATAATTTTTTTAAAGTGAAATTTATGTATTTTTTTAAATGTATTGTTTAGTGTTTTGTCAATTAACTCACTCTGAATATTGATCTGAGAGCACAATTTGAACTGTAATCATCTTTGTATAAGGACTCGTTCAATGCTATAGCACTCTCTAATGCATTTGATCTTGATTTAGCAACCTTTTTATCTTCCAATGTGTGTTCCAATTTATACATGGCATCATCATATAATCTACGTGAGACTTCTTTGGTCTCTGGGACTACTTGTTCATTATCTTGAGGGTCCCATCTGTTTTCTTGTCTTCTTGCTCCGCTTACTATTTCATAGTTTAAATTCTGAAATTTTTAATCATATAAGTAAATTTATCAAAATTAAACATAACAATTAGTAGTAATCTGGTAATAAATTAAAAGTTACCCCAGGATCAGTCTTAATTTCAAAATGATTATCGCATAAGTGACATTTCATTCTAAATTGATATACAGGAGTGCTATAATACATTCCAATTTTCTTCTTTTCAGCATTATAACGAACTCCCATTCCAATATGATTACCACATCCATCACACCATATATTAAAAGGCATTTCAAATCGAATTATGAGAATTCCCAAATGGAGTTTCCGAGCTCGTTCACGCAGAGCATGTGTACCTTGGAATTTGTTTAATCCCCCGAATTTCGGATCATAATCCGGGGGATAATAAAGATTTTGTCCTTTGCGTTCTCCCATTTTTTCTAAAAAAATAGATAAATATTCATCAAAAATAAAAATATTGAAAAATAGGTTAAGTCTTTTATTTCATATGAAAAACTATTGTTTCTCAAGTCTAATTACCTAAATTAAATTACACCAGTTTTAAAAGATAATTATAAATTTGCTTGAAAAATTATTTAAAAGATAATTGAATTCATGAAAATCATGCAAGTGTAAATATTGGATATTTAGGGTACACTGAAGACGTCAAGACTGGAATTCAGTGAATGGAACTAGAGAAAACTTCTGCTGTTAAAAATAGCGTTCCCAACGCAACAACAACAAAATTTAACAAATAATACTTTACGTTTTTAAGTTGGCTACGGCTTTGAATAAGTAATTTCAATATTCAATCTAATAAAAGTATGTTTCAATTTCATAATAAGTGTTTTATCAATTTGAAATAAATAAGAAAAACTTATTGCTATTTTTGAAAATGGTTAATGAATAGTTTGTAACATTAAATTATAAAAAAATTTCTCTTCACGTAAATTAAAAGCGTTTGAAATAAATACTAAAAATTGCTTCTTTTTAAAAAGTAAAGGCAGTAACATAATAAACAATAAATATTATACGTTACAGTCAAATTAAAATTTAATTCTTTATGCAAATTTGACATGAAAATTAGAATAAATATGCTACGAGTATAATAATATCAATTTACTTGGCATTACCAATATCGTTCTTAAAATGTCATCTTTTATTATGAAAATTTAGTTGATTTGTAACGTTAGATAAGCAACGCGTGACAATATTACGAGTCTCACAAAAATAGAAAGGAAAAAATTGTAAGCACATGATAAGAAAAGCTTCGTTGTAGCTATATAAGTTGATGTATAGGGAATATATTCATATTCCAGAAACACACGTGCCGCACAACAGCACAAATTTCGTCACCGGCAAGTTCCATTCGAGCGGCAGTTGGCACTGTTGCCTCTTTCTTCCCGCTTCTCTTTTTTTTCGAGTCTCTGTGATAGAATTTTACTTTGAGCAGCAAAAAATTCTATAAAGTCTTGCTCTTTTTTAATAAAAAAAGCTTCTGTATTTTTACGTAACTCATATACGCTAATCTTCAATTTGCAATAATGACGGGTAAACCAGCTTATAAAGTCGGTAAGTAACCTATTACAACAAATTCTTTCATTATTTCATGCAGTGTTTCATCAGCACGTGTTTATTGCATCCCAATATTTGTACACGTTTTATGAGCAAATTTTTATTTTTATATTTTATGATGTTTAAGTTTTTTTATTAACTATTGTGCAACGAATCTTTTTGAATTTTTTTTCAATTATGAATACTCAAATTAAAGTTTTTCGGAAAACTTCTAAAAAACAAAAAATTATTTCTTTTACATTTTGGTATTCAAAGAAAAAGGCTAGAAAATTGTAGTAAATTGTTAATAAAAATAATTCACATAAATTTATATTTTGCTTACATTTGAATAAAATTCAAACAGTTATTATTTTATTCTATTGTTTTTTTATTTAAAATTAAATTGAATAATTTTTCTCAGCTGACATTTCTTTGGCTGATTGGGGTAGAAAAGAAATTACTTTGGCTGAAAATGAAATGCCTGGATTAATGGCCATTCGCAAAAAGTATGGCCCCGAGAAAATTTTGAAAGGAGCTCGTATTGCTGGCTGTCTTCATATGACAGTACAAACTGCTGTATTAATTGAAACATTAATTGAACTAGGAGCACAGGTAAGAATTACTTTTATATTTGAATGGTAAATTCCAAGTCAGGATTGTGCAAGTATATTGTTTACCAAGCACATTTTTATCTTTGGTTTTGACCTTCATTTTATCAGTTTAATTCTATATGAATAACATTTGATAATTAAAGTTAATTACTTCATTTTTTTGACTTGAACAAATTTAAAAATTTAATTTAAATATTAAAAAAAATAGTGCAAAAAATAAAAATTGATTATTTTATCATGTAAATCTAAGGTGAGGTGGTCATCATGTAATATATTTAGTACACAAGACCATGCAGCTGCAGCAATGGCTAAAGCTGGAGTACCAGTTTATGCTTGGAAAGGGGAAACAGATGAAGAATACATATGGTGCATTGAACAAACATTAGTGTTTGATGATGGCAAACCATTTAATTTAATTCTTGATGATGGAGGTGATTTAACTAATCTTGTTCATAGTAAATATCCTCAATACTTGAAAGATTGTAAGGGAATTTCAGAAGAAACAACAACCGGTGTGCATAATGCTTACAAAATGTTTAAATTAGGAGAATTGAAAGTTCCTGTCATTAACGTTAATGACTCTGTAACAAAGGTTAGCTAAATTTTAATGTGAAAAAAAAATATAAAAATTATTTTCTAGTTTAAATTTTAATTACATAAAATTATAAAATTCTTAGAGCAAGTTTGACAATTTGTATGGATGTAGAGAATCCTTAATTGATGGCATTAAAAGAGCTACTGACATTATGATAGCAGGCAAAGTTTGTGTAGTTGCTGGTTATGGTGATGTAGGAAAAGGATGTGCGCAGAGTTTAAGAGCCTTAGGAGGTCGTGTACTTATTACTGAAATTGATCCTATAAACGCTCTTCAAGCAGCCATGGAAGGCTATGAGGTAGATAATTAAAATAATCAAAATTAAAATAAATATATTTAGATTTAAAGGGTAAAAATTAAAATAAAAACTTAACATATTAGGTAACTACTATGGAAGAGGCTTCTAAAAAGGGTCAAATATATGTTACAACAACTGGTTGCAAAGATATCATAAATGAAGAACACTTTTTAAACATGCCAAATGATGCTATAGTATGTAATATTGGACATTTTGATTGTGAAATTCAAGTTGCATGGCTAGAGAAAAATGCTGTTCAAAAAATAAATATAAAACCTCAAGTAGATCGTTACAAATTAAGCAATGGAAGGTAAAATTTTACAAAACAATTTGCAACATGAAATATTCAGACCTACTTTTAAAACATTCAATATTTAAGGTATATAATAGTTCTTGCTGAGGGACGTTTAGTAAACCTTGGCTGTGCTATGGGTCATTCAAGTTTTGTTATGAGTAATTCTTTCACAAATCAAACACTTGCACAAATTGAATTATGGACAAAGTCTGAAAAGTATACACTTGGTGTACACATGTTACCTAAAAAGGTAAAAGTTTATTTAAAAAGTTTTAAATCATTTTTAAACAATATTATAATACTAATGTATTTTACAAACAGTTGGACGAAGAAGTAGCTGCTTTGCATCTTGATCATTTGGGTGTAAAATTGACCAAACTTACACTTGCACAATCTAAATATTTGGGTGTTCCTGTTGAGGGGCCGTACAAGCCAGATCATTATAGATATTAAAAAAAAAGATACTAAATTTTTCAATAAGACACTATTAATTATTGTACATAAAATTTTTATTACATGTACAATAATTTTTTTAATTATAAAACTATTTTTCATTGTACTTGAGCAGTTGAATTCATTTAATTCCTATAATATACATTAATTTAATTTTTTTATATTTATCATAAAAATATAAAAAATATTTAAGCTTGAATATTACACAAATTTTTTAATCAAAAGTATTAAAAAGGAGAATAAACGAAACTTATACAAATAAATTGATTTCAAAATTTTATATTAACAGTAAATATATTTTTGTCATTTGAAATTTTTAACTTTCTATAAAATAAATAAAAGTTGGTACAAACTTATAGTTTTAAAAGATTCATATTTTCTTGAAGGCAAGAGCAACCACAGCCAGTTGGACAGACTTTTTCATTTGTAAACCATGCCGCTAAATGATATGTGTGGCCGCCATGTCCACAGACTATACAAAAATTACTAGGTCCTAAAAAAATTTATCACCTCAAAAATCTAATTTTTCAAATTCAGTTTAATTTCTCAATGATTTTTAATTACCTCTAACAGAAATGTGACATATAACACATTGAAAAGTCAATCGTTTGCAAGTTGAACACTGAGGACCTTTGCTTGATTTTTCACATACAATACATTGACTCTGAAATTCAACACTCTTGTGCGTGTCAAATGATGTCATAGTAACATGTTTTAATACTTGAGCTCTTGCATCTAATAATCTCCATCTGTGTAAAACTTCAGCATACGCTTTCTTGTAAGCATCATATAATGCTGTATTCTTATCATCTAGCAGTCTAAAATTAATATTAATTTTTTAAGTGATTAGATTTGGTTCTCTAAAGGTATTGATTTTGTACCTTATATTACGTCCATACTCATTACATGTATCTTGAACTTGAAGTCCATCTAAAGATTCAGACCAAGAGTTTGATCTGTTTTGTTTTAAGTTAGGAAAATTCCATCCTTCAAGGCTAGTGTCAGCTGGATGAATTGTATGATAAGGTGATCCACCAGGCTAAATAATCATTGAATATAATCATCAAAGTAATTACAAATATTTTAATTATATATATAAATAATAAGTAATAAACATGTAATACATTATATTTGGGAAACAAGTTTTAATTCAAAAATGCCTTAAAATTAAATAAAAGCTAATTTAAATTAATAATTGCAGAAATATTAATTCAAGTTAATCATTAATGAAATGAATGTTAAAATTATTTATAAAATGCTGAAATAATAATTAAAGAAAACCCCAAGAACCAATTAGTTTTAAAAAATTGCAATTATAATTTTTAAGCATGATATAGATTAAAAAATTTCATGACCATAAGAACGTGTGAATGAAATGTGAACCTTGCCTTACCTTTAACCATAACTTGCCAGTGAAAAGCTTCTATAACAAACAGAATATAAAAATGTCAGTGTTTAGAGTGCTAAATTATTCATTAGTTTAACTCAAAAAATCGCGACTTATTAATGTTAATATTTTGCCAAGCTTATAGTTCTGAACAAATGATTATATAAACAATCCGTAAATCGGACTAAATAGAAAATAATATCTAGAGTGTGCATAGAATTTGGTTCTTAAGGCACAGTAAATTATTCAGGTGATAAATATTTATACAATTTTACCAAGTAAAATAATATTAGTATAAGAAGCAGTTAATTTTAGTCATGCTAAATAGATATGTATAGAATAGGAAGCACGCATAATAAATTCTAAATTTTCTATCCTTATTTATGCGATACTTACGCTGACGTTAACAGATTTACTGATAAAGCGATTCTGTGGAATATCCGCACTTTCAAATCTATGACTAAAAGCGCAGCTTAACATACCCGCCATTTGTACATCAGACTGATTTGCATAGTGTTGTATTCTATAAGAAACATTCTTAACTGTACAAAAATATTTCTAATTTTACTTAAATGCACAATACCTACAAGGAATGTATTAAATTTTGTCCAAATGGATGTAGAGACCAAGGAACATCTATATCTGACGTTTGAGACGTACTGTGTGCATTTTGTGTATTTGTAAGATCTTGTGAAATAACAAGAGCAGCCAAACACCACGCTTGAACAAGGTCTGGCCTTTCCAAACTTGCTGCTACATTTGCATTATGATGACACATGGCAGGAATATCTGTTGTATTGATACTAGAATTTTTAATAATTGATAAATTTATCATTTTCAATTTTTAAATTAATGAAGCAATAAATTTTATTGACTTACATGTATTTTTCAGCTAATTCTTTGCTGACAAAAAATAATGATGATGCATCATATATTGTTACTAGAGAATGATAATTCTTATAAGGCAATTTTTGATTAGTCTTGTTAGATCCATGTGCAGTTCTCCGTGACATCTACAAAGAAATATATTTTATATCAGCTGTGTCTATACATAATCAAAATAATTTGTAGATTGCAGAAAAATACTTACGCGATCTTGGAAATAGAAAGAACTTATAGACATGTTATCAGATGACTGTACATACGAATTAGGGTATATTTGCATAAAATGTGCTCCACTTTTGACATTTGATCCAAGCGCAGATAGAGCGCGAGGCGTTAGGCCTTCTGGTTTTATAGAAGCTCGTCTTGCATAAGAACGTCCAAAGCACACAAGCGTACCTTAAATAATATAAACAGCACTTTAAATATTATTGTGTTATTGCTAATAGTACGTTTACCTACCTACACTACAAAATTTAGCTCCCGACGTTCGAGGAAAAGGAATATACGAATCTTGATAATTCGGACATATTTTGCTAGAATTTAGAAAATTTTCATTGTGTTGTATGTGGTATCCTAAATGGTCATTTTCCGCTTCATCTTTAACACAGGTCTACAAAAAAAATTAATTTTTTACTGGTAATTATTTAAGTTTTTCGTATTTAATTTTCTTACCTGTTCTAATGTAGTAATTAATTGTCTTAAACAAGGTTCTAAACATGATCGATTCTTCTTCACTCTTTGTTGTGCAGTTTGCTTTAAAACTTTAAGTAATTTAGTCATTATAGTATTGTCTACAGTTGTTCCAGGACAAAATTGGAATGTAGGTTGTGCACTGTATGGATAATTTCCAGGAAAGTTGACTTTTAACACTACATTGTAGTTCTTATTAGATGCAGTTACTGTACAGCTTCTTTCTGTAGCATCCATGGCATTTACCTAATCATTACAAATGATTATAAATTATTAATTTATTTGAAATTGAGTTTAGATAATTCAAGTCCATAAAATTACCTCTATATTTGGTATATTCATATTAATTAAAGAAAATTCTTGTTGTAATGTTTTTGGCTGTGTTGGTGAAGGTGCATCTGTCTCAAATTTGGTAATTTCGGCCTCATGATTTAAAGATATTTTATCAACATTTGTTGAATAGCTTAGTTGGCGATCATCGTTTGATTCATCAAGTTGAAGCTCTTGCACAGATTGTAATGATCCTTAAATAAGAAAAAATATCGGTAATTAAAAATTAATTTACTATAATTACAAAATAAAATATTAATTACAAATATTACTTGAATTATTATCTTCTAAGAATTGTGTGAATTCGCTGTTCTTGTCATCAATTTCATGACCACATAACTATAAATTTTTAATAAAGTTGAAATATATAATTTAATAATAATTCTTGTTAAATAATAAAGTCTAGAATCTTACCTTTTTTAACAAAGTTGGGATTTTAAAAATTCTCAAACACTGATCTTTGGACCATGTTACAAGTTCAAAATCATTTTTATCTGTAAGAAAAATATTCTGCTTATCAATATTCGTGTTTAAAAACTGGTTTACTAATTATTAAGAGCAATTAAAACAAAAGTACCTAGTCTTGGATGTCGCCATTGAAATTCTAAAACAACGTCAGTATGTCCAACAAAAGTAAATATAGGCGTTGTCAAATTAGAGGTATTCCATAATAAAAGACTATTTTCTCCTCTGCGCAATTGTGGTACAACAATAGTAACTAAACCTTCACCAAAAGGCTGAAACGCATTTTTTCAAGTGTCATGTTTAAAATACAAAATTAGTTTAAGTATGTGTAAAAGTTTAAATAATTATTAGTACATACTGTATATCTGGCTCTCCATACAGGGGAATTTGTTGTAAGAATATTTTCGGCTCTTCGAGGATTATTAGTGTCAAAAATTTTCACTGTGCAATCCTGACTTGAAGTAGCTAGTTGATTTTGTTGAAATGGACACCAATCTAATCCGTGAATCTAAAAATATATATTCATATCAAATTCAAAGCTGCAATATTGATAATATTTAAGAAAATAGCTTTTAATATTTTACTTTTGTTAAATGAGCTGCAATGTATTGCACAGGACTGTTTCCTTTTCGTTGATCCCATATTTTAACATCACCATCATGGGCTGTTGCAAGCATATTGGGTGATAAGATGTTCCATCTTACTTGTGATGCACCAGCTAGAAAATATATTTTGAATAATATTCTAAATAAAACAAAGATTTACCTTTAAAATTTAAGACTTTTAAAAACTTGATACTTTTTTACCAACCTACTGCAGACAAGGATAAACTTGGTTTTCTTTGATCTCTAATATCCCATATGTGTATGTAAGTGTCTATACTGCAAGTAGCTAAAATATCAGGATCCTTAGGGTGCCAATTCACATCACTTACTACTCTAGTATGAGCACGTAAACTGTGAGTCAATTGTAAATCATAACCATTGTTTCCCATGAAACTTAATATTTCCACTCTATTATTACTCTAATAAATAGATTAATAAAAATATTAATCATTTTATAATAAAAAATCTTAATGAAATATTTTTATTTTTAGGCATTTCAAGACTACCTACAGATATTGCACACAAGTGACAGTTGGCTAAATTTGGATTCCACTCTGCAGATCCCACTTCATATTTACTTTGTCTATGAAATTTCTTAAGAGGCTCGGATTCTTCATCAAGATGTTTGATTGCTAAATACCTACGTCTAAATTCAAATGTTGCAATTAAAAATCATAATGTTATACCAAACCAAATAATAATTATTTAAAAGAAAAACAGATAATAGCTGACCCTGCTAGAAGTACATGGTTGCCAGTAACATCAACAGCCATAGTATTTGCCTGCAAATAAGAAACATCTCTTCAGTATTGGAGAACGAAGAAAAAAAAAATTGACAAAAGTCAAAAATATGACAAAATTCACCTGCAAGTCCCGATGTTCGGTGACCACATAATCTCTGCCCCAGCGTTTCGACATGATTGTGCAGCAACGAATCTAGTCATTTAAACTTCAACTGTGACGTGTACTGTCATTCGCCAATGCAGCTATTTATTTACACTATTTACATATATACGGACATTACATTATAGAAAATTGGACTAGAAAGCCGCGAGAGCCACGAGGTTAGAGTTTTTTCTCAGACTCAAGCTCGCAGCTCTCGCATGGAATACCCAGGCACACGCGCAATCGTTACTTCCCAGGACTTCTGGACCATTGCCGATAATATATTTTGATTTTGCAATTCGCGAGTGCAATCAATGCAAACACAACTGAATAATGTTGCAGATCGGTGGAGCAACAAAGTGGGGAACGTGCGTGACAAAAACAAAGGGTTCGAGTGCAAAGTAGTGGGGGGAGAGAGTGCATATGCAGTCATGCAGTGTGTGTGTATGAGCGCGGGAGGGAGAGGATGGAGTCATATGGAGGAGGCAATGCGCTGCGCAATCGTCTTTTCGCGCACAGCAGCCGCTAGCGCGCATATGTGATCGTGCGGGCTGTAAGCCTACTGCAATAAAAAAGTGTGTGGATCAGTGTGTGACCGTGTGTGTAAATATAAGTATACATGTATACATATTGTCAAGGGTGAGAGGAGAGCGAGGCAGCGAGGGGGAGAACAAGAAGAGACTGTGTGTGGCTTTAGTGTGTGTTTTTGTCTCGTGCTATTTCAGTCTTTGGCATTGGCGCGCGCGCGCAGAGTTTATACTTACCCACACGACGGCCCTGATAAACCTGCCCTGCCTGGACGTATATGTATAATATACACACCTACTGTATATATGTATACCAAGTATAAAATATAGAATTGCAGCGGCTGTTCGAGAGAGCAAACCAAGAGAGACGAGGGCATCTCATCTATATAGGTATACATACAAAGTACCTACACAGTGCATCAAGTACACAACGCATATATTGGTATATATATACTCTTCTGCGCGGCCGGAGAAACGCAGTTTTGGGAGAGGCGCGAAGCGAACGTCAGAAGAGAGCTGCAGCATATAGCCAGAGAGGAGCCAAACTCATCTCAACTCTGTTTGTGTGTCTCTGTGTATATGTGTGTACACAGCTCTTGGGGACATCAAGCTAGAACTTGGCCCCTGCTATAATAATATTAGCCCATCATCGTTATCATCAAGAATAAAAAGAGAGACGCCGACGAAGAGAGGAGACGCCAGAATAGCGATTGTATGTTATACACTCTTTCTCTCTCTCCCCCTTACCCCAGTGTATTTGCGTACAACAGTAGTACCTATAGTTATATACAACATACAGTAAAAAGCGGAGCAATAGCCTACAAACGAGTACCTATTGGTCAAGTGGAGGTGAAGAAGCAGAATAAAGAAAAAAGGCCAAGAGGCCTTTGACAGTCAGTACGCGCGAGTTACTCTCTTTCCGCGCCCACCCTCCCCCCTGATATTCCCATACTCAGTTTTTTGTGCTTGACAACGCGACTGGAGTGTATCAAGTGTATATGTGTATATTAGTTGTGGTGAGTGTAACAATGTCCGCGATTATGGATTGTTTTCTACAATAGCAGTCGGTTTGTTTTCTCTGATAGAGAGGTTTCTCTTTCCCGCTGTCTTGTAAGTACTCGCTCGTTCTCTTTATCTCTTCCATTTTCGACATTTGAGCTCGCTCGCTCTCTCTCTTTTGTGTTTAACTCCAGCTATCTTTTTCTCTTACTGAGTGTATATACACGTCTTGCTCGCCGCGGCGTCGTCGCGGACCGGAGCGCTAAATTAACGGGGCATCAAGTCTTACACGAAAAGAGAGAAGAAAAACAACAGTGATTAAGCGACTCCGAAAAGTTTCTTGTGTCGCGAGTGCACGACTGCTGTATAGGACAGGCAAAGGAGTGTACGTGTGATATCACAGACTTGAGCGAAGCCACCGCTGTAACAAGCTAACTACTTAACTCCGAGAACAAGATCTCGAGTGTCGGACTTCTGGGCTGTGCTGACTCTTGATTTTTTTCTCTTATCGCTCTCACTCTCTTTGTCCGTGCTTAATTATTTTTGCTCTCGAGTTTATAATTCTTGGTAACTTGAAACACTAGATTTGTGATGTGCCCAAAGGACTACATTAAAGGAGCTAATTTTGAATCGTCGATCAATTTTCTTCACTCGAAGAGAAAAGGCATTTTCATACACAATAAAAAAATGTTTAAAAACTCTACAAGTACACAAAATAGAATAAGTTGCTTTCTTCTTCGTCGCTATTGAATTAGCCAAACGGCTAATGCTCTTAGGATTTACCAAGAGCACTGGGAATTCAGATTTTTCTAAAGCCAAAACTTAGGCTTTGTCCAAAAGGTTGCAGGAACCTTACTACTGTCACCCAAGGACCAAGGATCCTTGGTCCAATAATTTCTTCAAGAGTTGTTAGAAAAGATTAAAAAATGAAGCTGCTGGAGAGTACACGCTTTGAAGCAATAAACAATGCTTTATCTATAACAACAGGAGATAGCAAGATTATTGGGAGGTCAGTTATCTTTGCTTGAAATAAAAAATCGTTGTTTTTTATTGAATATAAAATAAAAAAATTTATAATTTTTTTTTTCATAATGTAGGATTGAAAGTTATTCATGCAAAATGGCTGGAAATGATAAACAGTTGTACAAACGTTTTAATTCTGAGCAAGGAGTCTCGCCGCATGATTTTCAAGCTTTATCTCCACCTCAAACTTCTCTTGGTACATCACCTGCGCAAGGTTATTGCAGGTAATTTAATTTATAAAATACTATTTTATTTCTCTTTTAATGTTATTAGTAAACCCTTAATTAAAAATTTTTAATTTTAATCAACCATAACTTAATCATTTTACCTAAATCTGATAATTGTACATGCAATTGTAAAGATTTTGGAAACATTAAGAGATAACACTTTATTTGTTATCATGAAAATTAAAATAATAAATTTGATGTTTTTTCAGTCGTAGCATTTCCGGTGATGAAGAAGGCCCCTTGTGCGATACAATAAGCCGAAAAACATTATTTTATTTGATCGCAACGCTCAATTCAGCATTTCACCCGGATTACGATTTTTCCGATGCTAAGAGCCATGAATTCAGTAAAGAGCCAAGTTTGCAATGGGTTATGAATGCTGTAGACAGCAACTTGAGCGCAACAGCGGGAGATCATTATCGCACATTACGAGCTGCGCTCTGGGCAACAATCGACGATGAGATTTCAATGATTGAATGCGACATTTACAGGTAATACCCTAGCTAAGCCACAAGATTAATTGCTTTATAATGCCATATGAGAAAAATAATCAATTTTAAACATATAATAGTTATAATCCCGATTTGGCGTCTGACCCATTTGGAGAAGATGGTTGTTTATGGTCATTTAATTATTTCTTCTACAATAAAAAACTTAAGAGAATCGTGTTTTTCACCTGTAGAGCAATAAAGTAAGTTTTCATATTTACAATTCATGTGATAAATTAAAAAAAGTAAGAGGATTATTAAGAATTGAATTTTTGTTTGCAGCCCTCTTTATACACTAGATTCAGGTATTGGCAGTGACTTTACGATGGATGAAGATGATGAAGATTAATCATGAAAATATGTTTTAATACCAAGTTTAAATTAAAGTTTCCAACACTTCCTTTTTTTCAAATACTAACTTTTTAGTATTTAGAGCACTAGTAACAATAACATTAAAATTATTTTCATTATTTCAAGAATGTTATTGCAATCATTGTAACTTTAATCTTTGGTAGATAAAATTAGTTGCAAAAAGTTTTGTGACATTATAAAATTTATTAAGTCATTATTATAAATAATGGAAAAGTGATATAAATATTGAATACCTTATATATAAATCTATTAACAAGATATTTAATTTCATTATAATCAATATTATTTTTGATTGGCTACCAATTTATGTGGTACACTTTTTTTTTTAGATGAGCCTTAGGCTCCACAATAAATAGATACAATATTTGAAATCTAGATGTAGTACCTGATCTCAAAATTATCGTACTATTTTTGTGAAAAAAATGTCACATTTGATAAAGAATTATTTTTAAAAGTTTTATGTATTATTCTTACTTTCAATTGAAGTAAATTAAACAAGAAATCTTATATTCATTAGATAAAAAAAGTGTTGAAAGTTTTTTTCAAATTCCTTGATAATATATATTATCCATTCTGTTTCATTTACATTTCAATATTTTACAGCAAGCTTGCAAACAAACGCGTGGCGTGATTGTTAAATACAAAACATTTTAATGGTAATATATATTAAAAGATTTTTATTGGTTGTAATTAAAAATTTAAAAAAATTTATAAAATTTTTTGATGTAAAAACTCTTGACTGGATAAATATTAATTAAAAATTAAAAATTAAATAAAATAGCAAGGTTTTAATTTTCAAGATTTTAAAATTTAAACACTAGTGTAATTTTTACACTTCTTTAAAAAAAATTATTTTCTCAACCTTTTTCTCCAAGTACTTACAGGCAAACTTTAAAATGGACAAAAATGAAAAAATATTTATTTTTACGATTTTACATTTTTGTAAAATATAGGGTATAAAAAAACTACAAAAACATTTAAATGAATTTATTTTTAGAATTTACTATTGAACATTTTTAATATGTATTTTTATTAAAAAGTGCAAAAATTTTTGGTCAATTAAAATTATGCTAACAATAAAATTAAAAATTTTTAATACTTATAATTGATCACGCGAATAAAATTACGATTTTTGTTAAAACAATAAGTTTAAAATTTACATGAACTATTTGTAATTTTGGAAAAATATAGAAAAAATATAAATACATTTACAAACAATTAATTTATAAAATTAAAAAAAATTTAAACTATAGTCTATGTTTATACATTGTTGCATTTGGAGACTGATACATGCACATATATCCATCACATAAAAGTCTTTTGGCATGTTCAGGAAGTGTTCGATCGTCTGTTACCGTAGATAAATAGTCGGCTCCTTCTTTGCTTAACAAGTACGGAAAATTTGGACACACAACCATTTCAGGTATATTGTAACCGTTCTGTTCTCCTACACAAATAAATTTTAAAAGTAAGGTAAGTATTCAAAAGTATTACAGAGAATTCAAATAAATTTTTTATTATTACCTTTTCTATCAGCCATGGAATCAAAAAAACACCACGGTGCATCAGCACCAGGCGCACATTTTACGAATGATACATAATGTGAAGTTTCAATGCAAACAACAGCCAAAAGTTCTAGGTACAAACGACGCACTGGGCCGTGTTCTCTCACTTCATATTCTGTTGGCAATACCAAAGTCTTTGGTTTATGATTACTTCTTTTTTCGTGGTTGTGTGCCTAAAATAAACAATACTTTCTACAAGTGCTAAATTTTAAAAAGAATAAATTTTAAAATTAATTTATGGCGATTTTACTTTATCAAGGCATTCCTTGCAAAAAGCTGTACTTTCCAGTCCTTCACCACGTTGTCCATAGCATTCTTTACATTCAAACTTGGCCAGATTGCCACAAACTGTACATTGCCTGGGAGCTACGTAATTTATTTTTAATTATTATTATTATTATAAAAATCGTAAAAAATGTTTGCAAAATAATGTATGATACGTTGTACTACTTACAATCTTCAATAATATCTGTTACATCTAGTAATAGAGTAGGATGAATTTTAGGGTACATTTTAAATGATTTTCCAAAACGCGGCATTTGAATTATAAAACAAGAAGGTACTTTTTTTAATTTAATATCACTAGTTAAGAAACTTTGCTCAAGCAGTTGTTGTACTGTAGGTAAAACAAGTTTTTCATCTTTTTCAACAAACAGTTGATAATGGTATGCATCCTGGCCAGAACTCAGCATTAAAAATGGTTCAGTTTTTAAAGTTTGAGCAATTAAAGACGTTAAAAATTCTTCTGGATCTATAATGAATAATTTGTAATAATATTAATCAAGAAGAAGGTATACTTTTTGAATATATATTGTTAATTAACTGACCTTTTTCTTCACATGTCAAACCAGAAATAGAAGATGATTTTTCTAATAAAGTTCTTAGTTTCATAACTCTGTCAGCTCCAACAAATAAATCTTTTCTCAATGGATTAACTATTTCCTCACGAAGTACCCTTTGAACTTCTTCATACTCTGGACAGTCTTTTTCATTTGGTGGTCTAAAATTATTCATTTAAATTATCATGAAAAATAGCGTTAATAGTTAAAAAAAGGTTTATTACCTGATCAAAATATTATCAAATACAGAAGTGAAAGCAAACATGCTAAAAAGTGTAGTGTCTAGATAACAAGAATTGTGATGACCTTGAATACCACGATTTTTACGACAAATTTCATCCAAGTCACCATTTACCACGGATATAGGTGGCACTACACCATTTAAAACTAAACTTTGAATATATTCAAAATCTTGAAATTCTGGCTTATAATAGCTCATACTAGCCTAAAAAAATTTTTTTTTTATTATTGTAATTATAATAAAAATATTTCAATAGAAGTTGTAAAATTACTTACTGCCATATCATACTGTTGACAATCTTTAACATCTGTAAACCAAGCTTTCTGTGGACTACACTGAAAATATCTAACATTTTGGTAAGTTCCATCTGTGGCGGAGGGATGAAAGTTATCCTATAATAATGATAATATTAAGTAAATATTTGCATAAAAAATTTCTAAATATATAATGATTAGAAATATTTTATTCAAGTTACCAATTCAATAGCTGCCATTAATTTATTTGTATTAGATCTCTCAGGAGAGCCAATCCAGCGTACCACTCCATAATGAGCTTTATTATCCACAAGAACTTTTACACATGATCCAATATTTAAATTGTTAATATACGAAGTCTGTTGAATACTTTTAGGTTCTTTATCTCCTTCATCATCTAAAAGAAATTTATAGAATAAAAGTAAAATCTTTTTATTTTCAATCATTCTTATTGATATAATCAAAATAAAGCAGTTATCTAATTTTTTTGACAAAAAAAGCACATTTATAAACAAAAAAATTGCAGGTCACATTTATTACTAAAATTACTTTTTCCATTAAAATTTGAATTTTTACTCCATTTATGTTCAAGGACAGTTACTGGAATATCTTGCAAGGATGTAGCCATTTTAGATAAATTTAAAGACTCATCCAACCTCACAAATATTACTGGTTGCTCTGAGAGCATCCAAGCTACTGTCTAATTTTAAACTCTCTGAGTTATTATTAACTCTTTCCAAGCTCAAGCAAGTCAAGCTCTTATTATTTGAAATTAAAATTTTAATTGAATAATTGCTAAAATTTAAAGTATTACCTGAATTTAGAGGATCAAAACATTTTAAGTTTTTATAAATGGATTTATAATCATTCTTCTGTTCATAAGATATATTTCGAATTGGCTCAATAGTAGTAATTGAGACACAATGTTTCTCAGGCCTCATTATTTGATTATTATTGTCAGTATCTATAATTGAAGAATATTTATTGGCTTGCAAATTATCTATATATTCCCGGCTACTATTAATTTCCTTCTTTTTATTAATGAAAAAATTATCTGTTTCTTTGCATTTTGTTATATCATTTGATAAAAAATCTATAAAAAATAAAAGAATCAATTAACAATTATAGTCTTCTTTTGTATAATTTATCTTAAGTTAACAAAAGATTAATACTTTTTTCAAAATTTTCAATTCCATCATAAGCTTTAGATTTTCGAGGATTTATGCTGCTGATAGTAGTAAACGTTCCAGCTGAAGTTCGAGGTATGAAATACTTTTGAATGAATTGGCATGGTTGATAAATACATAACTTGTCCTGTAAAAATTTTTATTATTAAATGAGAAATATGTAAAATTATAATATTTCAATATAATATAAATTAAAATTTTTACCAATGTATCCAAGCCAAAATAATATCCATCACCTAGTTCTGGCACAGGACCAATATACTCAACACTTGCTAAATATGGCTTAGGATTATTGCAATCTGGACAAAACCAAACATTACTAGATATTTTTATATTTTCAACATCCTTGCAAAGCTGCTTGTTATTTACTAATCTTGTTCTTTCTTGTAAACTTGAAACAGAACATAAGTGATGCCAAATTATAGGTGAAACAGTAATAACATCTTCTCGAAAGCATTTCCATTCTGTTCTGTACCATTTTTCATCTTTAGTTTTGCATACTCGTACCCTTAATGAATCGTTACCTTCTACTGCAATGCCTTGCAATAGCATACCTGGTTCAACCTTACCAATATTATGATCACAAGTTCCTTTGAGCCTAGCTAAAATTGTATTTCTTTTGACTACATAAAATTGACTGACCACATTATCTTGAACACTTAAACGCCCTAATTTGTACAAATTTTCTTCCATTTTAAAACAAAATTGTTTATAATTATAAGGTCTATATTTTTTTAAATTTTATATCTCACATGATTAACACACGAAATGCAGACGTGCATAATTCAGAAGAGATTTTATCATCTATTCATTAACAGTGATATTTTTTAGAATCTCACATGATTTTAGTAACATATTGATTATTTTCAAGATTCATATCTGCTACCTGATTAGATAGATTAACAGTCCAATCTTTATAAACAACAAAATATAATTGTAAAATTTTTTAATTGAGCCCAACAAGAATTAAAAACTTGAAAAACTGATACACTTTTTATAGCTTTTAAATATGATAAGTATTTCGAATCTTTAATGTCTATTTAAGCAGCCACGCGTTGAATGTATTAGTCTTACAGCAATCAATAATCCAACGAATCGTCAGTACAAGCCAGAGCGCGTTAAAAGCCAACTGTCAACTATCTATTTTTAATTACAAATAACAAAATATAAATACTCAAGAATCAATCAGCTGACGACAATAGAAGAACTACAGGTAAACTGGCGACAGAGAGCGCTTGCTTAGTCGAAAACCGGGGCCGGGACCGGGACTGTAAAACAAATTGCGGTTTAATCTCTATTAAATGATAATTTCTTTTTATACACCCTAAAAAAATGATTTATTTTTTAATTATAAGAATCGATAAAAAGAATTATCATAAAAGAATCGATACGTTTGAAAAAATATCGAACAGTGTATTCAGGTATAAATCAATACTCAAATAGTATCAGAGTGAAAGGCGGTAATTTTGAAATTGAAAATTATTTTCAAGAATATTTCATCGTACAACTTTTGACGGGACTTATTTCGTATAATATATTTAAATTTCTCTTCTTTTAAAAAATATCGATGAAAAGAAAAAATTAATTTTCTTAAAACTAATAAATATCATGAAAAATATCGGAGTGATATCAGTGTATCGATCAGTATCGAAAAATTTTTCTCGACAATAATGAGCGCAGCAGCAGCATCGTCATTGGCAGTCATGTAAACTAGTATTCTAGTAGTATAGGTGCCAGCGACTATACGTGCAGTACACTACACAGAGAGTTGAGAGAGAGTGCACAGTGCACTCCGTCGCCTCCTCTCCTCGCCCGAGAGCAGACTGGTCTTGCGGTGCGGAGGAGGAGGAGGAGGAGTTTCAGCGTCAGCTTCGTCTAGCTATATTGTGCACGGCGGCCAAGTGCCAACCAGCTGCTGTAGCAGCAGCAGCCAAGGTGGCGTCGGCAACCAGGTAGCAGAGAAGAAAGAGAGAGCAGCAATCATTATAATCGCAGTTGCAACAAGAGGAGCAGCAAAGCAGGAGCAGCTTGTCATCGTTGCAGTGCGACGACGACGACGACGACGATGAACGCGACGGTGACCGCGATGGTTGGCAACGCCGGGAACAACGGCAGACTCGGGGGCGGCAGCCCTGCGGTAATGCAACAGCACCACCAGCAGCAGCAGCAAACGAGCTCGGGCGGTATGCAAAGCGCAGGGAGCCAAGGTCCCCGCTGCGTCACCATCTACAAGAGCGAGACCGGCTTTGGGTTCAACGTGCGCGGCCAGGTGAGCGAGGGCGGACAATTGCGGAGCATCAACGGCGAGCTTTACGCGCCCCTGCAGCACGTGAGCGCTGTCCTGCCCCATGGTGCCGCGGAGAAGGCCGGAGTGCGCAAGGGCGACCGCATCCTCGAAGTGTAAGTCCTCTCTCTCTCTCTCTCTCTCTCTCTCTCTCTCTCTCTATCATTATATAGACATTACATACCTACTTATATTATACACCTATCCCACTTAGATTATACATATACACCTGCATGCACACAACCTATATAGACATATACGCATACGCATTATCATTGCCTCCCTCGTCCCCGCCGCCCTTCCGTCCTCGCTGAACCTATAGGTACATAACGGAGCAGGCAAAGTAGCTCGGTGCTATAGCCCCCCGGCTTGGCTCCTTGGCTGCGGCTTAGCAAGCCGTGCAGGTGCGGGAGGAGGGCGCAGGTTATATTCCTGCTCTCTCTCTCTCTCTCTTTCCTTCTCTTTTTTCGCGTATAGATATCCTACACCTACTCCTTATATTGCCCCCCCCCCCTCCGAGAGAGGCGCGGGACGCGACGCCCCCTAGCACCAGCGACCTCCACGGAGGTGAGCCAACGGGGAAGAGGAACATCAGCTACTCCTTTGCTCCCTCCTCCCACCCCTTTCCAATCCTATATGTACCTTATTCTCGCACAGCTCTTCTTCCCTTTTCTCTCTTGCGGTTGCGCTCTCTTATGTTTCCTCGTCTTTCCCTTTGGTAGTTCTCTCTCTCTCTCTCTCTCTCTCTCTCTCTCTCTCTCTCTCTCTTCCTGTCTCTCTTTCGCTCTCTCACTCGCCAAACGTCAACAAGAACAACAAGCTAAATATCATCATCATGTCCAGCAGCGGCAGCATATCCGGCTGCAAAGAGGAGCTCTTTTGTGTATATGTGTAGGAGGATCGATAAAGAGCTGCTGCTGCTATGCTATATACATGTGTGTGTGTGTATTTATACTTATATATGTATATAAACACTCGTGCGAGAGAGCACGTGTCTGGCCCGTTCTTGCTACTCATTCACCATCTACTTGCTGACTCCGGCCACGACAATGTTCGATTCACTCGGTACACTTACACTTTGCGTGATGACCTTATACCTTTTTCCACTTACGGTCTTATACCTATCCACCTCTACTTGCTTCCTCCTAACTTGACTAATTTTTTATATGAAAAAAATAAAAACTTTTCTCTTGTTTTACCTACTTATATCTATAAACTGGTTCTGGCTTTTCTTCGTGGAAAAAATTAGAATCTAAAAGAATCGAGAAAACAATTACATCACGTATTTATGTAATAATTCAAAGAAAGTTCATGTGATTGACAGACCAAGTTGTTTCAGCTATAATGTTTCTCGTCAGTTAGTCTGCAATTTTTTATTCATTTATTCAATCTTATTGCGAATTAAATACTTGGATGCATGACAATTTTTTTCAAATATCACATTAATTCAATCAATTAATCGCACTGCTGTCATTTGTAAATATTCATAGTTGTAGATAACCGAATCTAGGAAATTTATTTTTTTATTTTTGTCGTAAATTTTTTGCTTCAAACGTCCTGACCATTAATTGTGTTTTATCTTAATTGATAAAGTAGTTACGTTGAATTGCAATAATACCATTTCAAATAATATATTTTCATTTTATGAAACATCAATTATTTTTTATTATTTTTTTTTTGTATGGTTAAATTTTTAAATGACATTTAATTCAATAAGTGTTATATTACACATTCACGAGATTTATTTATTATTAATGAATAATTTAATATCACCATTATTTATGAGTCACAGTATCTAAAAAAAAAGAAAAAATTAATACGAATTTTTTATTGATTTCAAAAGTATTTTTATTGATTAATCCAATGATTGCATATTACATCTGGTATGATAACATTATTGAATACAATGTTTTTACAAAATTTAACAAAAAATCCTAATATTCTATTCTGCAAAAAACAAAATTCAATTAATTATTAAAATGTGTTTTTAAAAAAACATAACTGCATAATCATTCAAATATTTCCTCAAGTTGAATTTTTTTCTCCAATCTTGAAGGGCTTCAGACGAGAATATTCGCGCGTGTAATCATAAAAAAAAGCACAGCATCGCACTTCTCTAGGACTAGACATATAGTCAGTCAAGGTTACGAAAAAACACTTCGTTCATCTACTGAAAATATTAAATTGTCTGATACATCTCAATACACTTCATTAACCACTTTTTATTTCGTTTTAAAAAAAATTATTATCAACCGATACTCACCAAACATGTGCCAATAATTTGTTCGTACACACAAAACATTTTAGATACAATAAGTATTTTCTTCATCTTATCTTTTTTCTTCTTACTCTTTCTGAAAAAGAAGATATTGCAACCTCGTTTCCACGACTCGGCCAATAAGTATATAAATGCGTTGGCAATCATTCGATGTACATTTACTCGCAGTAGTTAGTATACAAGCATCGTCGTCGTCGTCGACGCTTCTCTTCCTCATCTCTCCGTAAATCTTAAAGCTTCGTGCTTCGGCTAAGCAAACTATTTATCGAGAATAGTCGATTTTCTTTAATTATTTAAAATTAAGTGCTCGCCAACTGCGAGGACTGAGCAAATATAGGAAGCCAAGTACATAAAGGAACAATCGCGCAAGCACAGTTCTTCTTTTTTTTATATCTCTCTTTTTCATTCATTCATTCATTCATCAGATTTTTTTTATCAATTGCAAACTATTGATTTACGTTTCTTCTTTTCTTTTCTTTTGCTTCGCGATTTCAAATATTCATTATCGTTTAAATTTTAAAGTGCTGGTTATTTGAAAAAAAAAGATGCGTAAGTGAATAAAACGTTTGAGAGAGAAGCAATTGTTTCTATTAATAATATTAATAATGTCGCGATTTGTTAAGAACATGCTATTTGAGATATTCTCACATGATTAATATACATTTATAAAAGATTTTCATCAATTTACCATAATTTTTATATACTCTCCTTCCACATTCATTCGACTTCGATATTTTTTAAGAAAAAAGTCTTTAATTGATTCATAAAAATTAGTCATCAAAAAATATTAATTAATTCACCCAAAGCTTAGATAGTCTATTTGAAAAATGTTGACCTACTACAGTTACAAAACAGCAATGCAATCAGACATATTTGCAAAAAACAAAAACAATTGCAGAAAGCTTATTGAGAAAAGTAAAAGGTATATAGTTGTGAAGGCGGCAAAGTGCTTAATTTAAAATTCCAAACCAATACCTATTACTTTGAAATATCAAGAATTAAAATAGAAAGCATATTTAAAATGTGTCACTTTGTCTTTTTCAGGAATAGCGTCAACGTCGAAGGAGCAACTCACAAGCAAGTGGTGGATCTAATAAAATCAGGCGGCGACGTCCTGACACTCACAGTCATATCCGTGACGCCACAAGAGGCAGAAAGGCTGGAACCCTGTGAAGATTTAAGGTACATAATATATCAATATAATCCTATTGATATTTCCCATCTAATTCCAAAAAATAAAACATAATCGTCGTTACTTGACATCCCTATAACATTGAATTTTCAGCTATGCATCCGTCGACTACAGTGAAAAGCGATCCCTGCCGATCAGCGTGCCGGACTACCATGTGCGCGAGCGAAAACACGAGCGCTACGTCGTTTTCAACGTTCACATGGCCGGCCGTCACCTCTGCTCGAGACGCTACCGCGAGTTCGCAGCCTTGCACGCGGCCTTGAAAAAGGAATTCATAGGCTTCAACTTTCCCAAACTCCCGGGCAAGTGGCCCTTCCAGTAAGTTCTTGTGACTTATTGGCCTTCTTCCGACTTGATCGCTTTACAATGTGGAGAAAGAGTAACGATTCCTGACTCTTTTATTAAGGTTGAGCGAGCAACAGCTGGACGCGAGGCGGCGCGGCTTGGAGCAGTACCTGGAAAAGGTCTGTGCGGTCCGGGTCATCGCCGAGAGCGACGCGATGCAGGAGTTCCTCACGGATCGTCTGGACGAGGACGGCGATCAGGGGCCAGCGGTCGACCTCAAGGTTCTCCTGCCGGATCGGGAGGTCGTCACCGTCACTGTGCCAAAGGCCGCCTCGGCCAAGGACGTCTACGAAGCAGTCTGTTGCCGCGTTGGCTTGGACGCCGAGACCTCCAAGTACTTTTATCTCTTTGAAATCGTCGAATACAATTTCGGTGAGAGACTTGCTTATAATTTTACAAGAGACGAGTCTTTCTTATTAGAGCTTTCCTTACTAATTTTTTATATTTTTACAGAGAGAAAGCTACAGCCACACGAGCATCCGCACACACTGTATATTCAAAACTACTCGACGGCCAGTGCTACCTGTCTCTGCATTCGGCGATGGCTATTCAACATCTCGAGGCCACTTAGCGAGCAGGCGCTCACGTGGATATTTTGGCAAACCGTCGACGAAGTGAACAGAGGCCACATTACGGCTGGCGAGAGGCTATACCAGTTGAAAGCATTACAAGATGCTTCGAGGAAGCACGAGGTACGAGCTTTTGTTCTTTCCTCAACGTCTTTTTTTCTTTCTTTATATTTCCTTCCAGTTATGCCGTTCTAATGAAACAAAATTATGCGTTTCAGTACCTAAAATTAGCTCGGGAATTGAGCGGCTACGGTGACATTGTCTTTCCGCATTGTCCTTGCGACTCGAGAAAGGAAGGTCACGTTGTCGCTGCTGTGGGCATGTCATCGTTCAAGTTGCATGCCGCCAAAGAAGACGGTACGCTTGAATCTCAGGTGGTGGAATTTCAGTGGAGTACCATCACGCGATGGGAAATAGACGACGAGGGAATGGCCTTTTGTTTTCAATATACTCGTACGGATAATCGTCCTCCGCGATGGTTAAAAGTTTTCACTCCTTATGTAAGTTGCTTTTTCAATCCAAATTCTTTATTAAACATTTTTTTTAATTTTATAAATTTTTTAATAATATTTTTTTAATTTAAAATTTACCAGAGATTATGTAAAAAGTACTTGTAATTTATTTTATTTTTTCCAGTACGTGTTCCTTTCGGATTGTTTTGACAGAATAGCTGAAGAGGCAAAATGGGAAGACCCAGGAGAATGACAGAAAATTTGAAATTAATTATATTTGTCGCATTTTAAGAAGAATCATCGAATCTCCGATCACCAGGCAATCTTTAGTTTACGTAAGAGTTCGCAACGTACGTTATTCGATGATAAAATTTTTTTTTCTTAAAGTATCGTACTACGATCACTAACACGTTCTAAATACAGACTGTAAAAACCGTCCCCTATGCAAGACAACATTATGATACGTATATCTAATGATTGTTTGCTATTATTTCTAGTTTTATGGCGGATGATAAGTTAAGCTAATGAATTTATTTTTCTTTAGGTATTAGCTGTTAAATCAAACAGATATTTTTACATTTTCTTTTTTCATGACATACTTTTTGTGCAATGGATTTTTTTAAAAGATGTAGTTACATACATCAGTACATTAGCCTAATGGATTGATTGATCTGGCCTAGTTTATAGCATCACATTATACAAATTTGGCTTTTTGCTAGCCTAAATCTAGGTAATTTCTTGCATAATTTGAAATATTACTATAAGATTATATATAGTAAACAAGTATTAATACATTTTATATCAGCTATTATTGGTTCCGCTATTCAACCATCCTATAAATTCTTTTAAAATTTTTTTTTTTAATTTATATTTATTGATATTATTTGGCAAAAAATTTTTGTACATATTTTTTTGCAAATGCTGCAATAAATCGTGCCATAAGAAATTGTAGAAAAAGTCAATTGATCGATATTTATTTAGATATGGTTGAATGGCTGTTATAAAAAGTATTTTGTTATCTTTAATTGCCCATTTAGTAAAAATATTTTTCATGAATCATCAAAAAATATTACTAAAGGTGCATTAATAAGTGATTCAATAATAGCTCTCATTCACATTAAGAGTTAATACTCATTCCCATCACATATGTAATTTAAAAAAAAATATTAAAAAGCACGATTGATAAACAATACAGCATGAATTTTTTTCATCTGTATTATGTATATCTATAAGCTTTGTAAATTCTAGAATTCATGACAGTTAAATAAACGTCAAAAATGCATTTATAGACATTGTAAATACTTTAAAAAAATTTTCATTGGATAAAAATTAAATTATGAATCCAATTTTTAATCGGTTTTGTTGTTTAAGCTCGAATTTATTTGTAAAAAAATTATAATAAACTTCGTACAAACAATGCTGAATAGGTGCGCTTGAAAATTTTATTTAATCAAGATTATTTATACTAAGAAACATAGAAACTAAAATTCTTCTTACATGTTTGAACACATACGTATACATGATTATCGTTGACATTTTTAAACTTTATAAAAAGTATGTAGAAAAAGTGGAAGAAAGCATAAATGTATAGATATATATGTTGTAGTTATATTAGAATGACAGAAAAAGTGGGGTATTACAAAAGCTGCGATTATACAAAAAAAATAAAAAAAGGAAAAACAAACAAAATCGAGTTTAAAAAAATGTAATAATGACAAAAACAACAATAATAGTAATAATAATTATAATATTAGTAATTATAATGATGATACAACAATACTGTTAGTGATAGTATACTATTAAGAACAATTTGTTAGGATCAGTATAGCATCCACAGCGATAATCCACTCTATACTTACTCATTCTGCACACAAATGTTTTGCGTGTCTATTTGAATGACCTAAATCTCTGAATACATTTTTTGAATAAAAGTAATGTATTGGGGTGCACTAAAAATTTTTGGAAATGAATTATCATCCTAAGTTAAAAAATTTGTAAAATTTTTTTGATGAATTTCTAATTTTATTGTTATAAACTGGCATCTTCGTTAAAACTTCGATTTTACATTGCGAATTGTTATTATGTTTATTTTGATATAACTCGTTAAAACGTTGAGATTATTTTGATCTTAATTATTTAATTTTATAACATATTTATTATGAAATTTAAATTTCTATTGAAGACCGCACCGAGTCAGTCTACGAAATGATTTGTTATTATTGAACTCAAAATTTACATGACGATTAAATATTTTATAGCTTTAAATTAAGAGAAAATGAAAATTAATTTGATATAATAGTTATAGTTTAATTGTTTTCTTTCTTTTATAATTTGTTATATATAGATTATGTCTTCAGCAGTAATAGCCAATTATTCCAAAATAAATTTTCAGAAAATAACGATCTGCGTTTTCATTTCTTAAAATTACTTACAAGCATGAAAATGTTCCCCTTACTTACGCAAAATTATATTTTCTTAAATAAAAACAATGTATACATGCAGAATATGATAAACATCATTTGTTTTAGAATTTCTAGATATAGATGCGCGCTTATTCGAGTCATACACGGTCTTAGCTGATTAATTATTTTTCGCCGAAGCCTTTGTTGTTGATAAACTATTCTCGAGAGATAATAAACTTGAGTCACGCGGCCATCTCTTAAGAAATGCATCTACAAAAGAGACTAGCTATAAATAATTTCTACACGAAAACTTTTCCAAATAGCCCTCAAAAAAATAAGTACATCCTCATAAATACTCTAATTTTCCAAACAAACAAATCATACCTGCTTGCACTATTCTAGATATCCCAGATTTACGCAATTGCAAATAAGTAGTCTATCGAGTTGTTGACTAAGAGCACACATAATACATATATATGTACCTATACCTATAAGAATATAAGACGCTCGGATCCGTCCGCGTAAGCATCGCTAACGATCCGCGAGCGAGTTAGAGTAGCCGCGCGATTTCACACACAGGGGGGTAGGGCGCGCACCTCTCCCTCTCTCTCTCTCTCTCTCTCTCGCAAATCGGCAATCGGCGTATCCTATATACGTAAGCAAGGCGAGTGAGTAAGAAAGAGAGAGCAATGACGGCGGGGCAGTAGCGGGCCGACGAGATATAATATATATAACTTTGCCAACTCGCTGCCGATATATAAATCCGCGGCTCGAGTCGCATTCGAGCCATCGACAACGACTCCGGCGTGCCCTACCTACTCAAATCTTCCTCGTCTCTTGGACACCTCATATTGCTGAGGTTGCCTGTGCCTTTCTCTCTACCAATATGGACCAAATCCGGAAGAAGCGCAAATCCAACGCTAAGGTACGCGATTTCAAACAATTATCTTCTTTTCCGATTTTAAAAATTCCTCGCAGCTTCTATGTTACGCTATATATCATACTTCATCTTCAACACTTTTGCTTTTTTTTTGTACTTTGTTTTTTTGTTTATCTTATATTATTATTACATAACTTGACTAGTCAGAGTCGTTCGTGTAATACAATACATAATAAGAATAAGCTCATTAACGCGTTGCTCTTAAAGATTATATATTCAATCACCTATACACGTTGAGCTATTAAACCAAGGCATTAAACTTGTCTCTAAACAAAAATCTGTATATATAATTGCGTTTATTTTTATTACACACCTGCAATGTAATTTTCTTTGCATTACTTATAAAAACTAAAAAAAAAGTCACACATTAGCTTTTTTCGCGAGAAGCCACTATTGCCCGTGGCTGTGGGAATCCTCGAATCTTACGCGATATCACTATACGAGCCCGACTTATACCTCAAGATTATTAAAAGATTATTTGAAAGATTATTGTATTATGAGATAATAGAGGTATGTTAATCCCACAACAATAAACCATCCGCATAACATGATGGGCTGATATAGATTTTTGGATGCGTAAACGGAAGCTCGTCGATCTAAAGTCTTCTCTTGCTTCCTATCACTCGCCGGTACGCGTTTACGTAATAGAACCGCGGAACTAAAAAATATATAAACGAAGAAAAAAAAAAATAAAAAATAAATATGTGTGTGTGACGCGGAAAGTGAGCGGATAAATAATAAAACTCGTGACTATGCGTAAGCCAGCGAGCGTGTTTCTGAGATTTCCAATACAGCATGCATCTACCACCTTGTAAGTAAGTCTGCGCTTTCATCTCTTACAGCAGCAGCAGCTGACCGCATTACGTCAATAAGTTTTTAACATTATTATCTCACTTTATTATTTATTTTTTTTTTTTTGAACGCAGAAGCACATATGTAGGTATTATATACATGCTTGAATAGGTTTGCGTGAGTTATAAGTCGAGTGTACAATGTAATCTATACATAATCACCGGGCAATCAGAAACAAAGATAATCCGCGGTTATTTGATACACGGCAATCTGCGCTGCGAATCATCGTGTGCTTCTCCAATATATATATGATATACATTTTTTTTTTCTTTTTTTCTAACTATGTGACTCTAATCTATATGATTCTAGCTTAGCTTGATCAAAAACTACGATTAAAAAAAAAAATTAATTTTTTGTTTTTATTATTTTTTAATTTTTTTTTATTTTGATAATAGAAGGCAAAACATTTGATTATATACAAAGCGACTTACTGCTGCATGTAATTAGGTCATTTTTAATTGATTGAAAATTAATAATCTTTGTTGATACATATAGCCGACGAGGAAGTTTTGCCTCGACATGCGAGCCAGAACAAAAATAATTGCTGTTTTTAGATGAAATAGAGAATATAATACTGTGTTTGTGGTGCATCGATATATCACACCGAGCAGTTTTATATTTTTTTTTTGTTATTTAAGTTTCTTGTTCTCGCTTTCAGCTATTATTAATTTTTATGACGAGTTTTAATTAGCGTTAAAATTCAAGTAATCCAGTTTTGTATCCAACTACGAGTATTGTATAATTATTATATCAGTGACTGAGTTAAGCTTACTCTTATACCGAGAGAGAGAGAGAGAGAGAGAGAGAGAGTAAAACTAGAATTTACTTTGACGCTAAGTGTCATAATTGACAAATCAAACTGCAAGTCTATATCCGTTTCTGAAAAAAAAGTCACGTGCTGATAAGCGAATCACATGATGATTTTGAATGCCGTCTCATTATATAGTAGTTTGCTTGATTTGTATAATATATAAGGAAGAAATAAACATACATCATTTGTTCATTGTTTGCTTACTGTCTGTGGATTGTTAATTATTAATAATCGATTATACATGCATGCACTTCAATTAACACGTGATATTTCAAATCGATATACAAGTCACCATAGACTTTCCTCGATACTTTTTATAAATATTTCTTACTCGTAATACTTTATGATAAATTTGATTTTGATGAATGCGTATCGAAATGTTATTAAATTGAAAACTTATTTTCAAGTAAAAATATTGAAATTAATTTTCTAATAAGTTTTTCAGGAAAAAAATAAATAAAAATTTGTTAAAAATCGGTTAACGCGTAGAGGCATATAGTTATATCGTATATACTCTGTATATCGGTAGTGCGTCGGTAAGCGTGATCGCGCACCATCAAAAATTATAACGCGCGTTATGCCTACTCCTATGCGTATCTATACGTACATCTATACGTATGTTAGTATTTATGTATATAATATATTTATCAAATATAGACGACGCAGAAGGCACTGCTGTCCATCGTCGATCCGTGGGACGTAAAAGTCGCCAGTGTTGATCCGGTGAATCTAGCGATACGCCGCGGCGTCACATCTGTCGACAAACTCGATTTCGCGGCGTCTGTATCTCGTAATCCAACAACCGTAGGATCTTCTAGTTCAGCTGCAGCAAGCAGGACACCTTGGCCCTGGTACAAGCCACCTTCTTCCGCAACAAGGTAACAATTGTAGTCTATTACCTTATTTTTTCTTTATTTTAAATTTTATTATGTACTTATTGATTCTCTAAAGTCGCAGTTAAATATCAATTTTGTCATTGTTTGATATTTGATCGGTTCATTAATTATGAAACAATATAGCCGTGAGAAAAGAAAAAGCGAAACTAATTGCCCGAATATATATAATAAGTGAAATAACACTTGTATATAGCGTGTTAATATGAACTCAAATGAATTCTCTCCCCAACAGTACATCATCTTCGACAGACGGTGGCCTGGGAGCGCTCGCCTCTGCGGATGTTCCAATTAAGCTCTCTCGAGACAAAGACGACAGCGGCGGCGGCGGTGGTGGTCCACAGCAGCAGCAGCAGCAAGTTAGAGACGTCGAATCGGGCCTGATTCCGGAGCAAACCAACGCTAGCAGTGATGGTCTAACCGAGACGAAGCAAGGAAAACTGAGTCTCGTCGAGGAGCAGCAGCCCCTAGTCTCCAAGTCATCGAAGATCGAGATCGCGAAAGCTTCCACCAGCAGTGATGCAGAATGTGCCGGGGCGGATGTCGTTGATGCCGCAAGCTTGCAAAGCAGCCGAGTGAGCGACAAGTCGCTTGTCTCTCTTGTCGAGCAACTCGTGCGCTCTAGGTATGTCTATATTTTATGACAATAGTGTGTTTGTGTAGGTGTGCATATGATATGATACACTTCGTTATATTGCTGAAGATTAATTTTATTCGGTACACATATATATATTTTTGTTTGTTTGTTTGTTTGTCACCTCTCTCGCACAGATACGACTCGACGCCTATTATCCAGCGCAAGCGCATTAAGAGCAGGCCCCTGCTCAGTTCCATGAACATCAATCATACAGGTTGGATTTACGACGTAAGCTAGAAGAACAAATTTACATTAAATCCCCCCATCCCCGCGCGGGCTACTACTACTACTACTACCAAGCGCTTATTCTCTGGATCTTACTCATTCTTCTCGATGTATACTTATATGTATATACTCACAGATACTTTGGCCTGTTATTGTCGTTGTCCAAGAGCCAATTCCCCAGCCAAACTACTGGATCGCTTGGTTTCGCTTCGCAACACTGTTTCAAGTTTTCAAATAATTTTAAAAATTATTAAACGATTTGAGAATCTTAATTTAAATTTTAACTTACCTTAATTAGACCTTCGCTTAAGATTTTATTTATCCGCTTCCAGAGATAGTCGACAACTTCTTCCCCCTCCAAGATTGGCTCTAATATAACTATCGTCATTTTCCAATTATATATACGATTATTCTATTTTCGAATATAAAAATTTCATCAAAAATTCATTTCGCATACTTACAATCGGGAAAGAAAAAATGAATTTCTCTTTCCGCTTCTTTCTTGTCAGCACTGCCGTGTACGACATTTTTCACGTCGTCTCCTAATCTACCGAATTTACCTCTTATACTGTCTGGCGCAAAAATTTTAGCATCGGCTACCTAATTTGAAAAATCGATAACCAACAAAATTAATTAAAAAAAAAAAACTAATGATTTCTTTCATATACATTATGTTCTCACTTTCTTTGGTCCCATAAGCAGTTTCCACTCCCGAATGGCATTAATTTTAGAAATAATAAAAACAACGATGGGACCCGAGCTCATGTAAGAAAGTAATCGAGCCAAATGTTCTTTAGTATGATAATCGCGATAAAATTCGATAACTTGCTCCGGTGTCAATAACAACCATCTCGTTTGAGTTATAAAAAATCCCGCGTCCAGGATAGTCCGTTCAATTTCATTACGAAACATCATTGCTTCGGGCTTTATTATAGCCAAAGTGTTTTCAATTTTGTCCTCGTCTATTGCCGTCGAAGAACTTTTCTCGGTTTTAGATGTCGATGAACTTTCCTCGGTCGTGCACGAGCATTCGGATAATTTTTGGATTTCGTCATTTTTATCGGAATCAATGGAATCTTTGCTTATTCCAAAAATTATGTTATTAATTGCACAGGCACATGTGACTTCAAATTCCCCGTCATTGATCGCACAGTCACACTAAATGTCGCATAATATATAATTTATCGCATTAATCAGTTTATATACGGAATAAATAAATGAACTATTTTTTTTTTGTATTAATTACTATTAAAAAAGATTGTGCAGATCCCCTCGATGATCCCGATGTAGATGTCGACAGGTTAATTTCATCGTTTTTTATACATTCCAATTGTACAGCTGTAAAGGGTAATATTAAGCCTTGCTCGTCCGTTTCCGTTTTGGTACATGAACACGAATCATCTTGACTTTCCGTATCATTAGAAGAATCACACATTGTCAAGGTGTCTACTTCTCTACAAATTGTTTATTCTTTATTATTATTATTATTATTTTTGTTATCTCTTAAACTTTCATACAATTTAAAAGGTTAAAAAAAAAGCAGCCGACTATGTCATCGTATCGGTGCACGAGTGGAAATTTACTGCCACCATATATTTTGACGGTGGGACTCTTTCATCTTTTATTGTACGCTATTAAAAGTCACTACTCAATTTTATTGGCTTCCGTTTGTTTATATGTTTGCATAAAACGGCAATCACACACCAAGTGTGCTAATCTTCAATTGCCTTAAATAGGATTTTAAAATAATAATAATAAAGTGAACAATAAAACAAAAAAAAAGACTTTAATTTTTTAGTACAACAGCATTATTTAAAAATTCATCGACGCAATTAGAAAAGTTGTTTAATTAAAAATTATAAAAATATAAATAAAAATTTATTTATATTGTTTCACAGATAAAGAAGATAATGTCGAATTGCTGAATAATAATGCGTCAATAAAAAATGTTGTGATCGTTAAAGCGAGTGAAGACAGCAAAAAAAATCGAGAAAACAATCAAAACCGAAGACTTAGTTTGTCTATGCCATCGAAGCTTGATGATATGGATAGATTACAAATGGAAAACGAAAAGGTAAAAAAAAATTATTTAATTATTTGTGTATCACGATAGTTAAAATATGAAAGAGATAGTAATAAATGAACATAATCATTAATTAATTTTATTTTTAATATAACGCGTATTTAGAAATGAATAAATAAGTGTTTGTTAAGTAATTACGTTGAAAAATAGAAATGAAAATTATCAGTTTAAGCATTGGTGTACACTGGGTCGTCGTAAAAATATCTTTAAATTTACGAGTGATGCTGTGGCGGCATACGCTTATCAATGAGTAAGCGTAAAATAAAATAAATGTTCATGTGTTTGTGTTTGTGTACATATATATTTTTCTATACTGCATTTATTTTCCGACCTCGGTTGATCTTTCCGATAATACTTGATAAACTAAATCAGTTTTGTACTGGTAATTTGTTTATGAAGTCACATTATCAGTAATTCTATCATCGTCGGATACTGTTTGTTTATTTAAAATAACATTTTGTATTTATACGTTTTAACTGTACAATTATTTTTTTTTATAACTAAATTTTTCATTTATTGTCAAGGAAACTTGGATGATAATATTTTATATAGCTAATATATAATTATGAATTTACAAAATTCTAGTAAATAATTTGAATACTACACGTGTTAAAATTAAAAAAATTTGAAAATTAAGGTAACTCATGACATATTGCGTGACAAAAATTTGACAAGCATTTTTCATATAGTACAATAAGTATCGTGAAAATTAAATAACTATGTATAGTTGGTGCTTATTATTGCATAATCCTACAAACAGCTGTGTTTCACAACTCATCAGTTAATGATTAAAGCGTAGAAAATACTAAAAAGATAAAACGTTAATGAAACACTTGTATACTAGCTTTTGTGAAAACATTACTGCTGTACGAATTAAAATTGGAATTCTTTTTTGATTTTGTTTTTTTATAAAAATTTATTTGTTGCTATTGATAAATATATTTTTGTTAAAATGATAGGTATATTTTTTTTTTATAAAACGTGATTAATATTTTTTTTTTTTTAAACACCATCTTACCTACACTACACTAACAATTTGAATTAAAATAAGCTTATAATTCTTATTTTAGCGGAATGCCACAACAAAATTTCCGCGACGTGGAAGTGAGAGTAGCGCAACCTTCAGCAACAGCGGCTCGACCCTGAATGGCAGTACTTTAGGCTCGGAAACCGAAGATGAAAATGAGGAAGAATCATCAAAGTAAGATTTCAATAATATAAAATTAAAAAATAAATTAAAAAAAACTGGCTATAGAATTATCAAGTTAATTTGAAGAAAACAAACAAACAAAGAGCAATCAATCATTTAAAATCGCACACGTATCATTACATGCTATCAAATAAATCTCGAATTTCATCTTTGCGCATTAAAAGTCATCAGCTTGATTTTCCAAGCCAAAAGAGAGTAGGTAGTCTCTCTTTTCTTTTCGCATCATCGCGATTAAATTTATCCATAGTCATACACCCGAGCAACGTAGTGTAGGCGCGTGTGAGAGTAGCGGCTTTTCTCATTCTCCCCTTGCCCGCGGCTATATCGCGAGAGCTGCCACCACGGCATCGGAGTCGGGAGAGCGAGTATAGCGCCAGTCGAACGCGAGAGCTAAGTGTTGATTCTTCTCGGGCAGCTTTCGATTCCCCGCTACCGCGGACAAGATCGCTCGCTTATCATCGCGAGGCTGTAGTTGTGGGTGTGCGAATTAAGCGAGGACGACGACAAGATGATCCCGAGATACGACGTAGGGAGCGCTATGTCCCTGCAAAGGTAATTTGCGAAAAGAGTTTTAAGAAATCCATGTATAATTTTAGAAAAGCAAGGGAGAAATATAATCGTTTATACATGCCGACGAGCTGTAAAACTCATTCGCAGTATGTCTGACGTTGCAGATAAGAAGTAGCAGACTCCGACAAAAAGAGAAAAAATAAAAAAATAAAGTCTTTACCAAACGAAGTAAAATGTCGTGAGAAATATATAAGACAACCGGTTCTCGAAATTTTTATAACCAGTACACAGTGTTTATCAAAGATTTCCGGCTAATTTAATTTTGTAATTTTCGACACACTCGTTGTTGGACCGGTATATTTAAAGCCTATTTTCATTTATGCTGTCTCGTTAGAATACCCCTGCAGTCGCCACAAAGGCATTCCGGACATGTGTCGTCGGGGATCTCGCGGAACAACACCAACGATCACATGGATTTTCCGAATATGCAGAGCACGAATTCCACGATAACCAGTGTCAACAGCATAAGCAGCTTGTTGAAGGAGAAACTTCAGTGGTCCATACCTCAAGCTTTGCGCAAGAGTAAACAGCGTCAAGATGCAGATTACAGGCAAGTTATTTTATTTATATATTTTTCAATAATCATTAACATATCGCGATAAGACGATTTAAATAAAATGTTAACGAATTAAAATATAATTTTGTTTTGTTCGAAATTACAGACTTCGAGGCTTTGTTGGATTTCTCTTTTTGTGCATTATATTTTTGGTTGGATTCGCGCACGTGTATTATACCCAGCATGTACTGCAACGGGCTTACTTCGACAAATTCAGGTAAAGTAATGTGTGTTTTAAATCTTTATCTTATACTTCCGCTAAAACAATCCAATAAGTTGAATTAAAACAATCAAAATTCATATATTTTTTTTCATCAAAGATTCAACAAAAACGAAAGGCTAATGCACGTCTACAACACGAACGGAATGGAGATTCTAGCAGCACGTCTGGGCGTTGACATACCCAGCGACACCGGAGTATTCTCCTGCCTGCCCGAGCATCAGCGCCCGGACCTCTTCTGCCTCGAGTGGCTGGAGCACTCGCGCCTCTACATCGGTCACACCAAGCGCGACAGCGCGAATTGCTATCACGTAACTTGGCAGAGCCTGGCGGAAGGCGCACAGCCCAGGGACTGCTTCGATTGGTCCCCCCGCCGGGGCCATTGGTACGGTGCGGGACAGATCCAGAGCATGGCCTATCCGCTCGAGCAAGGCAGGCTGGATCCCAGCCCCTTCATCACCGGTGACGTGCGTAGGCATCCCTTCGGCAACGTCCTCAAGCGATACTTCCTCAACTCGAAAGGAGCGACGATCAGCGTGGATCCCGAGACTCCGCTCTACGTTTCGATCAACGTTACCCACACGAAGGAGCTGTGCCTGATCGCGAAGCACGACGCGTTCGCTTACATCAACCACTTGACCAGCCATCCTCACTTGAACTACACAATCTGTGCGAGCGACAACATGAAGAACCTCCACTCCTCGATGGCGGAGAAGTTCCTCTGGGACGGTTTGAAGCCCGACGAGCTCCAGGCGGTACACTCGCTCCTCACCGAGCCGGTCTGGCAGATCTCGCCCACCAACGAGGCAGACGTCTACAACTACACCGAGGACGTCATAGCTCTGGGCTTCCTGCGCCAGGGCCACGTCCTTCTCAGCGAAGAGTGGCAGCCCAGTCCCGGGGACTTTGTCCTCGACGAGACTCGCTTCAAATCCATGAAGGAGACGATCGACGTCATCCACCGCAGAGGCTTCCGCATCGTCTTCACCGTCCAGCCCTTCATCTCTACCGAGTCCGAGAACTTCAAGGACGCGGTGAACAATCGACTGCTGATATCCGAACGCGGCAGCGATCCGCGCATCCCCGCCCTGACGCGCTATCGCCAGGTCAACAGCGCGGGGGTCCTCGACATCACCAACAACAAGAGCTTGCCTTGGCTGCAGAGCAAGCTCGAAACCCTCATGGACAAGTACCACGTCGACGCGTTTTATCTGGACCTTGGCACCGCCCAGGACATGCCGCATTACTACAAGTGCGAGCAGCCGCTCACCAACCCTGACCACTACAAGACTCTCTTTGTCAACTCGATCCTTGGATCCGTCCCGGTCATCGGGGTGTCCAGTGCCATAGCGAGACCCAGGGCGCCGGTCTTTGTCTCGCTTCCACCCTTCTCTTCATCCTGGAAGGCTATCAAGACAGTTATACCCACGGTCTTGAGCTACGGAATCGTCGGATATCCTTTCATTATGCCTGGTGCAGTCGGAGGAGATGTTGCACTTCCAATGTCGGACGACAACCCGGACAACGATTTCGAAGTCCATTTACCGGATAAGGAACTTTACATCAGGTAAAATTTAATTTAAAATTAATATTAACGTAAACTTAATTGTACACTATAGAACCATCGCTATATCACACGCAAATATGTGTATTTACATATTAAACTCATTCAATTAATTGATTTTTTATTACTATTAGATGGTTGCAACTTTCGACTTTCCTTCCGGTGATTCGATTCACCCACCTTCCAAGTAAATACTCGGATGAAAGTGTTTTAGAAATAGCAAAGTCTCTAACGACACTTCGGCAAAAAACGGTGACGCCGCTTTTGAAAAAGTACGCCAACGTTACTTTGGATACAGGCTTACCCATAATCAGGCCTTTGTGGATGTTGGATCCGGCCGATCCAGCTTGTCATTTGGTAGTCGACGAGTTTTCCGTCGGTGAAGAACTTATTGTTGCTCCAATTCTTCATTCGGGAAGTCGCCAGAGGGAGGTTTATCTGCCAGCTGGGGTTTGGAAGGACGGTATCGACAAGAGTTTGAGGAAGGGTTCGCGATGGATTCATAACTACAGGGTGGCTGAGGATAAGATAGCGTACTTCGTCAAGATGCCCGATGATATGAGATTTTAATTTCCGATCGGCTTTGAATCGTAATTACCTCGTGATTTTATCTCAACCAATTTTTTTTAATCAAACGAAAATATATTGTAGAATTATTTTAAACAATTTCACACGGAATTCTGTGTATTACGAATCAATTAGTTTTCAAAACTATACGTATAATAATTAATTTTAATCGAATCTATTTTTAGAAATTAGAAGAATAAGAATTTTTGAATAACTTTACATCAACAAAAAGAACACGATGCATAATATGTACAATTACATACATTCACGCAACACAAACACAAACACTGTTAGATAGTTTGGCGTAAATGTAACACGTAAAACATTTAGTATTGGACATAGTATTCTATGTAATCATGAAAAGTGATATTTATTGTTATTGTTCTTATTTATAAGAAATCTAAGTTTAAGAGTGAACTCAATATTTTATGAAACTTTCAAATGTGTGATAAAATTTTATAAACAAAGCCAACGCTTTAATTGTAGTAAACGATTGATCTTCCTGTAATTATTTTTACTCATATGTTGTGAAAAAAAAATGTTCAAATTACTCAATAAATATTTGTTATTGTTTAAATTATCAGCATTTTTAATTTTCAATTATTTATATTGAAGAGATAACAGGAAAAAGTGTGGAAAACGTTAGGTCCATGAAATAACAGAAGGCAAAATGTATAGTTTATATTTATTATATATTAGTAATTTTATCATATAGCATAACATTATTACTTCTATAATAATAATCAATAATAATAATCATAATAATCAATAATAATAATAATCATAATAATAATTAATAATAATAATCAATATAATCAATAATAATAATAATAATCATAGCACCATGAACACTCCACAGTAAGTTTTAATTCGTTACTCGAAAACGCGATGCGGCGGTGCGCTTCGAGGAATGAGAACTAAGGGCGATGAGAATTTTGCATTTTTACCATTAATTTCTTCTTTTTCTTTTTCAAAGCCATATTCAATAATTGTACAGCGATAATTAGAATATAACATTAAGCGTATAATCATCGTTTTATTTTTTTGGAGAAAATTTTAATGACTAGATGATTGAACATGTTTAACGATGTAGGAAAATATATATTGCGCATACGACTGCTGACTAGAATCTCGAGATTATAGTTCGGAATATTCATTTTCAAGATCATAAAAAGGTCTCTCGAAAACGAAAAACGAATAATTAACGAAAGACTTAGATCATTTATATATATTTATATTACCTATAACAAAATCTAATTTATGTACCATCGTCGATGGCCGATCGATGGACGTCCGCTTATTGGAGAGTTTAAGAAGCGTCTTAAGCCACAGACTACGCGCGAAATTGAGTTCGCAATATTCTTCGCGCACATGTAATCACGTGTGAAAAAATTTTTCGAACTCGATTTCGGCTCGGTAATAGCAATAAGATGATGAACTCTCGTATTTTTTTTTTTTTTTTTTTTTGTTAGTGTTCCCATCCTCGCAGTTCTGCATCGCGATATTCGGAGCTCAATGCGGGTGTTCACCATATCATTTTTACCCTTCGCTCTACATAAGACAATTTTTTTTCCACTTTTAATATATAATTAATCGAGCAAATGCAATTTTTTTTTAATTTCTTTATTTCTCTTTTTTTTTTAATTATTTTTTTTTAACTCTTTTTTATTAATTCATTTTATTTTAAAGCTCGTTTTTATTCAATTTATATATCCCGCATCAACGTTTATACGATTCAATATTCTTTCACGTTAATTTCTAATTATTAAATTGTTTTTTTTTCTTTATTTATTTAATTTTTTTTTTCTTTTTTTTTGGTTTTATGCCATATTTGTTAATAGGTGAAATAAATTAGTTAAAGGATAGATGTGCTTGGTATCGATCAATTATTTTGTTTCGACGTTACACTCCGATTAGCGTTATATATATATTTATTTATGTATATATCTATTTAATGAAATATATAGCCGGTCAATTAATAGTGTTCGATGAATATAACGCATAATAAAGATATACAATGACACGCCTCTGCACATCATCCTTTCAACGCCTTTTTCGTTTACTTTCTCTCTCTCTCTTTCTCTCTTTTTTTTCTTACGTTCATTCCTTATTTCTTACTCTCGATATAACTCTTGCATTCACATCTATAGCAGCACTTTACACACAATTCTTTTTTATATCTCGCAATAATAATAATACATTTTATAAAAAGCTTGGTTTCACGCGAATTAAGAAAAAACGATGATGATCATGATGACTTTTATATCGTAAATCGCAAATAATTCGCGGTTTCTTTTATATAAGTATACGTACGTATCACGTTTTGCATTCATAGAAAGTCGCATATCTCAAATAACAATAACAATAATAATAATAATAATAAAAATAACAATTTATTATCATCGCCACACCTTGTCTCTTTCTTCACTTTTATATATGTTTATCTATATATATTGTTGTCATTATTATCATCATTATTATTTTCATCGTTTTCTTTAAATATTTATATTTATATAATATATGTATAAGTGACGAAAATGATACCTTCTGCGACATAATAAATAATACAATTTTAATAATTAATTATATCAATGATAATCAATCTCATCATACGCTATCTAACTAACCAAATGTTAATAATTATATTTAATTATATTTAGTTGAGAAAACAGACAAAACAATGTACAATAAGTTAAATAGAATGCAATAATTTTAAATGGGTTTATCTAAGGCCAGCTGAAAAGTAGGCGGTAAAAAACTTACCTAAGATAAGCCTACCAGTTATTGGTCCCTTCACCTCACCGTAGGTACGTATATATATTAAACAAAGCAACTCATAAAGTCTAATACGTTAAAATATTTGTATCACAATTGTGTGGTACACATATATAGGTATGTTTATATATTTATATATTATTGCCACGAATTAATTAATAGTCGTCGACCACCAGCCCGTCTGTCGTTTAACGACTTGGAGACGAGGAAAGTAAAGGAATCGTAGAACGAAAATAAAAGGGACTCAAACGTCGAGATGATGGTCAATATTGAGTTAAATAGAGTGTGCATGTGCGAGAAATATAGAAGACTTGTTGTATCCGATTTATGAAATATAATGGGGTATCCGCGCACGACGAGCGCGTTTGGAAAAAACGAGTAAGCGTGTATGTGTGTACATGTCATTTACGCCGGTACCAATAACTGTTAAGCTTAAATCTCCCCCCTATAAACTTCAACGACACATCAAACTCGTATGTATATATAAATCTCGAGCCTGACCATCGTTTGATCACATTTCTTCATTTGTCTCCCCATCCATTATTACTTTTTTTTTTTTTTCATTATTGTTATTTTTCTTTTTTTTTTCTTTTTAATCTCCTTCCTAACTTTATAATCTCAAAACTGCATCTCACGCATCACATAATCGTAATTGTCTCTATTGTAAAAATCGCACTTTTGTTAGACTATTAAGAGGAGCGTCCAGCGCACTTTAGCCACTCCCCGAGCAGCCTTAGTCAGGCCTCACCCTCCACCGTTCGCCCCAACTCGCCTTATCTATCGATATACGCATAACAGCCGTAAACTCCCACGCTCACGTCATATACCTTATATAGGGCTCCCCCCACCCCGTCTTTGGCGAGCGAAAGCTTAGTCATCTGCTCTGTCATCGTCACACTATATTTATATATTATTATATATAGATATATAACAAGCGAACCGTTTTAAAAACAAAGCCACCAGTCCAGCTTTCGGGAACGATCAAACGATCAATCGCGTCTAACTGGATCGGTGAAAAACAATAAACACTTCCACGTATATTATTTATAAATGTACTTACTTAATCTCGCGCGAATCCGGTTTATCTTGTAACCGCTATGACGCTCTCACTTTTATACACCCTGTTCACTCCACCTGTCATTTATCCCGCGACTCCTTATCGGCGCGCATCGTCTTTAATTTCATCTTCATCTTTAATCAGTCAAGTGCACATCGATTATTGTAAACCTTTAAACGCAATTAACCAATTAAACAGGATTTAATACAGCGACTTAATTAAAAATAATGCGGCCACGTAAATTTAAAGTTTCTTTTTTTTTTCTTCTTTTTTCTTTTTTTTTTTTTTTTTTGATTATAGGGCACTCGCTACTATCATTATCATCATTATCATCATCATTATCCTTATTTACTCTCATCATATTAAACATTGCCGCATTTTAGTTGCACGACGTGTAACCCGAGATGTATTACTATTATCATCACCACCACTATCATAGTCATCATCATCATCGTCATGATCATCATCATCATCATCGTTTATAGATGCCTCAGTATAAAAACTTCACCTTTCCTTACATTTACTCTTGTTTTTGTTTTTTTTTTTCTTTTCTACTTTTTTCTTTATCTCATCAATATGTTTATATGTATCATGATTTTGAAGTGATAGTAATAGGATCATTATTGTATGTTAACCTTTGGTACTTTTTGATCCTACAAGTTTATTTTTATTAGCTTTTGCTTTTTCACGTCTTACGTCTTGGATGGATATTTTATACATTTTTTTATTTTTTTTATTTTTTATTCTAACATTTAGTTGGCCAACAATTTCTACTTCAAAAATTATGGTTTTCAATTATTTAAGTTTTTCCTCATTTTTTTTTTTTTTTTAATTTTTTAAGTCTTTTGCTTTTGGGACGTGACTGTTGTCAGCATTGGAAAATTTTTATATATTTTACCTTTTTCATTTTAAAAACAAGATTTATACAATTTGATTGATAAATTAAAAAATAAAAAAATAAACATAATTAAAAAAAAATTCTGAATTGCCATTATGTGTATACATTTTCTACTCACATTTTCTGAAATGTTGCGCAGTAGCAACATCCTTATACGAGTTGCCAGTAATAAAATTTGTAGTGATGTCAGAAAAGAAATAATTAATGTCATAAATAATGTTGACAAAATAGGCAGGATATTCACATTTAATATATTAGCATTGTCTTTTTCATCTTTACTTTCTATTATTGAATGATTAAATTAGTTTTGGCAAATATTAGGTTGTAATCTATATGTATGTTAAATCTTAGGCATCAAAGTGCTGTTTAGGAACGAAAGAAACCCGAAAAAGCGGTAGTTTAATGCAAACCGACGTACGGCATGATTGTTTACTTCTTTTTAAGAATCAACCCTTTAACGATTTTTATTTTTTCTAAAACAAGTAAAAATTTTATACAACATTTATGTTTGCTTGTTTTACGACTACTAAAAATTTTATCGAAAAAGTTTTGAATTTATTTTAAACACACTGTCAGCTATAATGTCAATATTCGGTGAATTGCGGAATTGGCTGAAAGTCTTTGTGCAAGGAAAACACGTAAATTAATCCTAATATAAGTTAATTTTCCTATTAGCATTAATTTTTTAATATATTTTTTTTATCTCTTAGTTATTTGTATTTGGCATCGGGGCAACTTTAACTCGTTTGTTTGGAAATGATTTTAAGCAGCTTTAGTGCATTTTCTATATAATATAATATATTAGCTTGCTGAATTGATCATCACTTCGGCATATATTATCATTCCCGAGTCCAATGTTTCACCTTGCAATATCAAGTTTTAATGTGTTTAAAAAACCATTAATTGCTTTTTCTCGTGCGCCTTATCCTACAGCAAAATTTTCGCTAATGTAAGCCACATATAAAAGCACAGTAAAATTCAAATATCCGAATGTCTCTGTGTATAGGTAGATGCAAATAAAAATTTTCAAGGGCGGCTTATTTATCGACTCATTGTAAAATACGTGACGGTTTTATACATCAGTTCATCGGCGTGTACGCAGAATACGACAGATTTCTCAATAAATGTTATACCATGAGGACGGGAGTTCGGATATAATATATTTATATAATTAGCGTAATTATATTAATATCTAAAGCCAAGGATTAAATTGGCGCAAAGTGACTCTTGTTTTTTTTTTTGTTTTGTTTTTAATCCAAGTGAAAATTTAATACTTGGATTAGTTATTAGGCTTGTACGCGCGCGGCTTTAAATTCAACCATTGTTGCCGGGCACACAGCAAAAACCTAGAATTCCAATCGATACGCACTGCAACTAGTTTCGTGATCCTGAAGATTGATCGTGCATCTGGACGCAGAGGGTGAAAGATCAATGTGATTAGCAGCGAGGGCTTCTTCGTTATCCGCTACCCAATAGCCCAAAGATTCGGTATCGTATGTTGGAATCATCGTGACCTCTGAAACATAAAGATTATATTTTTCATGTTTTACCAGTACCTTTGCCGTTTCAAATGAAGAATATTTAACAAATGAATTACCCAAGTCTTTGTCCTCCCAGGTCTTTTTGGCTTCCAGTAGCGCATCGTAAACCTCGCGACTTGGTTCGGTACCACTAAAAACATAATATCGGGCTCGAACTTTTTTGAAGAATTCCAAGGCCGTGTAAAACGAATTTCCATGATGAGATACATATGTTAAATCAACATAGACTGGTTGTACTTTATTTTTCGAATCTTTCATTCTCTTCTCATTTTTGCCAGGACTTTCAGAGCGCTTTTTATTCTTAAGATTTTCGGACATTACTTTTCTCGCTTGTTTTTTATCTTTTTTCGGCGTCCCAGGTGAACCTTTATTTGAGACTTCATTAGTTGCTGGAGCAGGCGATGGCAAAGTCATGGGCTCGCCCCAATCATTGATAACATCAAAATTGAGACTGTCTGGACTCAAGTCAGCTGAACTGCAAGGCTGGATGGGACTGCGAAGATTAAATTTTCGAGGTGTCTTTGGCGATGGAAGACCGAGAGGACTACCCCATCCAGCCAATGGATCCTCTTTGTCGTCACTCTTCGAGCTCTTGCTCTGCTCCGATTTCGAAAGCTCCTGACTAAAGCCGCTTGCCTCTAAAGCCTTATCAAAATCAAGGTCAGCATCGTCGACGTACTTCTTTGAGCCCTTTCTCGAGTCCGATAATCCTCCAGCGTATTCTTTTTCAACGGTAAACTTTTTGAAGGAAAAATCTTCCTGCTCCGAAAGCGTGCCCGAGACCTTTGACATCGAGCTAGTAAAATGTTCAGATTCACTTGGTAGTTCGCCGTAGAAGCTGCTAGTCATCGTTGCTCCCGCAAAATCATCAGGTGCCTTAGTTTGCTCTTCTTTACGTACTTGACGTGGATCAGATTGATGAGGTGACGGTGAAAATGGCGAGCTAGGCTGTTCTTCGTCTGAGTACGTATGTCGCTCTTCGCTGCTTCCCCACATGTGCGTTGCAGCCCTACTGTGACCGCTGCTCATATCGCTCCGGGGACTTGTGGGATCGACTTCTTTATCCGCTACGTCAGAACTTGGAGTTGATGCTCTCTGAAGGTCAGTTGGTTTGATGTCACTTATAAAACTTTCGGGCAATCTTTCGTCAACTTTAACGTCAGTCTTTTCGGTTAACACAACAGTTTCGCCTTTGTCATTGGTTGCTTCCGTCACTTCTTGCGTAGTCGTTATAATTTCTCCATCGTCGCTCATTGTTCGCGTAGTTGTGATTATTGTACGAATGACATCTCCGGACCGGAAGCCTTCAGGTGTCGCGGTCCTTGATCGATTCTCCGATCGTTTATCAGGAGTGGATCGGCCTGATAAATGTGATTGCATTATGCTTCCGTCTCGAATCAAAGGAGACATCGATATATCAGGAGTTGATTTTCCAGTTGAGCCTGTACTGGAAGCAATGTCTTTTTGAATGGCAATCTCAGACGATTTTTGTGCATCACTTTTCACGTCTGTGATTAAGTCTTTGACTAGAGGGGACGCGGATTGCTCTAGCTGTTCTAAAATGACGTCATCCATCAAATTTTTACTTTGAATAGTTTCACTTTTTTCATCGGAAGGAGCCTGTATATCTTGCGTAGCAGATGATCCGAAAGAAATTAATTGTTCTTCTGTGGATATCTTTTCCTCTGTAGGCGCTGTTGTAAAGGTAACGTCAGTTTTTTGAGACTCTTTAGTAATGCCCTTAATTTCTTGACCGGTCGTAGTTATTACAGTGGTTTTTGTAATTGTTATATTTTCAGTATGAGTCGTATCTTGAATTTGATCTTTTGTTTCTTTTAAAGACTCAGAAGTCGATAGCTTTCTTTTTTCTGTAGACTGCTCAACGAATGTTTCTTCAAGTTTTTCAGGCACATTGGTGATTGTCGTTGTCGTTGAGATCGATTTCAAAATTGAATCTGGAACATCTGTCAGTCCTGAATCAGGAGTAGATTTTCCAGATAACGTCGTTATATGAGTCGTTCTAATTTCAGTCATTCCTTCAACAAATGCCTTATGGAATGGACTTTCGTAATCTGAATGTGCAATTTCACTTGATTTACTTTCGTAATGTTGAGCGTCTTGAGTAAAAAGACCTGACAGTTTACGTTCAACTTCTTTTTCTAGAAAATCTGAACTTGAACTGAAATCATCAATAATTGATTCCCTTCGAAGGTTTTGTGACGTTATTATATTTTCGATGACTTGTATGACTAAATGTCGAGAAACAGATTTAGCGTGAGCTATTTCATCCACAGTAACGGAACTAATTTTTCTCTTTTTTAATATAAACTCGTCATTAATGTAAATTGTTAATTTTTCTTGATCGTCTATCATTTTTTGAGCCGAATCTTCATAATCTTTTTCATCAAAATCTATGATTGCTTCGCGGTTCGTTTTAAGATTAGCCACAATTTCATTGACTATTTTTATAACAACATATCTATCGATTTTATACGTTTTAGATAATTCGTTAATGACATGAAGAGTTACAATACGTTTTTTATTAACGTATTCATTTAGAATAATCTCTTCTATTATTTTTCTTTTCTCTTGAGAAATATCTTTTTCAAAATTATCCTCCAATTCCTCGTCCAACGACAATACTTCTTCTTTTTCTTCAATCGTGCTTCCCATAAATTCTGAATGTCTAGTATCTTCTGAAAAATCTTTCATTTGCTCTAAAATTTCCGATTTTTCTGTGATTATATCGTCATATAAAGACGCTGCTCTTGATTTTACTAGTGGACTCCTGTCACCACTGTCGAATAAGCTATGTGATCGCGATCTATCTTTACTTTTATCTTCCATTAAACTGTCTATACTGCTAACGGAAATTTTACGCTCCGTTGTTGCAATCAGAGATTCGTCAATTTTATCAGATGTAATTGATTTTTCGGGCGATGGTTCAATTTTACTAATATCTTTTTCAATACTTACAGATCTAGATTTATCATCTTTTTCGGCGCTTGGAGATCGTGATTTTACATCTTGTTCTGCTGTTACTAGTGCCTCATCCAGTTTGTCGGTACCAATAGTTTTCTCGGGCGATGTTTCTTTCTGGCTTAATAATTCTTTCTCGGAACTTGAGGCTTTTAATTTTTGATCTTTTTCTGTTGCAACTACAGTTTCTTTAATTTTATCGATCGATTCAACTGGTTTTTCTGGTGTAGCTTCTTTTTGGCTTTTATCTTTTTCTTCACTAGGAGACCTAGATTTTTCGGTGCCGATAGATTTTTCAGGAGATAACTCTTTAACACTCGATTCTTTTTCTGCACTAGGTGACCTAGTCTTATCACCTATTCCTATTGTACACAAAGTTTCTTCAACTTTATCGAAAACAATACATTTTTCCGGCGACGTTTCTTTTTGAGATTGTGTTATTGTTTCAAATAAATTTTTCTCTATTTTAACGTCAGCAACAACAGATATTTCAGGAGACATTTCCTTACAACTTTGATCTTTTTCAGAACTTGGTGATCTTGATTTTTTATCAATTACCGCTGAACTCAAATCTGTTTCTACTTTGCAAGAGCTAACAGAAATTTCAGGAGAAGGTTCTTTTTCGATTGTATCTTTTTCGGCACTTGGAGAGCGAGACTTTTGATCTGTATCAGCCACCTTCTCAATTTTGTGATCAGAAATGACAAGTTTTTCAGGAGATGGATCTTTTTTGCTTAAATCTTTTTCAGCGCTGGGAGATCTAGATTTATCTTCTTTTTCTGTTATTGAAATCGGTTCTTTAACTTTAATATCAGAACTGACAGATATTTCAGGTGACGTATGTTTATTACTCAGATCCTTTTCGACGCTAGGGGACCTCGATTTCTCATCTTTTTCCTCTTTTGACAAAAGAATATTAGATTTAATATCAGTATCTATTGATTTGTCGGGTGATGGTTCTTTCTTACTTGCATCTTTTTCTGCACTAGGCGATCTAGACTTTTCATCTTTTTCTTTTTCCGAAAATTGAACATCAATTTCTATTTGAGCTTCGATTGATTTATCGGGTGTTGATTCTTTTTTGCTAATATCTTTTTCTACGCTAGGTGATCTTGATTTTTCAACTTTTTCTGTCTCCGTTAATGAGCCTTCAATTTGAACATCTGAACTCGTTGACTTATCGGGAGTCGGTTCTTTTTTAGTTGTTTCTTTTTCAACGCTAGGAGATCTAACATCAGCATCTTTTTTTGATTCATTGTTCACCTCTTCAACTTTGACATCAGAACCAATAATTTTTTCTGTTGATGATTCTTTTTTGCATGCATCTTTATCGACACTAGGAGATCGTGATTTTTCTTCCATTTTTGGTTCTAATAAGATATTTTCAATTATGGACTTATCAGGTGTTGGCTCTTTTTGGCTTGCATCTTTTTCAGCACTAGGGGATCTGGATTTCACATCTTTCTCAGAACCTGATAAAGCATCGTCAGTTTTTACGTCAGATCCGATTGATTTTTCAGGAGTTAACTCTTTTTCAGCACTGAGAGACCTTGATTTTTTGCCGTCTGTTTCTACTAAAGAGTCTTTAATTATAGTATCAGAAGCGCTTGACTTATCAGGTGAAGGTTCCTTTTCACTCCTATCCTTTTCCTCACTCGGAGATCTAGATTTTTTCTCTTTACTACCTGAATCTGTATCAATTTGAATATCAACATTGGTGGATCTCTCGGGTGTTGATTCTTTTTTACTTGTATCTTTTTCAGTACTAGGTGATCTAGATTTTTTATCTTTTTCTGTTTCTGCCGAATCAATGTCAATATTAGTTTCAGTTTCGATCGATTTCTCTGGTGTTGCCTCTTTTTTACTGCTATCTTTTTCCGCGCTAGGCGATCTAGATTTTTTCTCTTTTTCTGCATCTAATAATTCATCTTCAACTTTATCAGAGCTAGCCGATTTATCGGGAGTTGGCTCTTTTTTATTTTCATCTTTTTCCGCACTAGGAGATCTAGATTTATCATTATTACTTAAGGTGTCTTCAATTTTAACATCGGAACTAATTGATTTGTCGGTTATTGGCTCTTTATCAGCACTCGGAGATCTAGACTTACCTTTTTCTGTTTCTATTGGACCAATCGATTTATCAGGTGAAGGCTCTTTTGTACTCGTATCTTTTTCGGCACTTGGAGATCTAGATTTTACATGTGTTTCTGTTATAAGAAAATCTTCTTTAACTTCAGTTTCAGAGATACCAGATTTTTCATCGACTGCATCTTTTTGACTACTATCTTTCTCAGCACTTGGAGACCTAGACTTGACAACATCAACTTTTAATATTTCTGCATCACTTATTGTAATATTAGAATCACTTGATTTTTTGGGTGACAATTCTTTTTTACCCAAGTCTTTCTCAGCACTAGCAGACCTACTTTTCACATTGTTTTCGTCTACGTCCTTTTCAACGCTTGGAGATCGAGACTTTTTATCTATATCGATTTTAGTCGAAATTTCTACAGATTTAGCATCAGAAGCAAGTGATTGATCGGGTAAGGTATCCGTTTTGACAACGTCTTTGTCAGCACTAGGAGACCGAGATTTTTTATTACTATCGGTCGTACTTGTGATTTCTTCTAATTTAATTTCAGATGAAGAAAATATTTCGGGTGATGATTCTTTTTTAATATCTTTTTCTATACTCGGTTGTCTGGACGTATCTTGTTCAATTAAATTAGACGTTTCCATTACTTCAGAGCTGACAGATTTTCTTACTAACTCTTCAACCGTATCTTTTTCAACACTTGGAGATTTAGATTTTTCTTCTTCAACAATTGAGGCCTCTTCCATTTTAATTTCAGAAGAAGTGGATTTTTCGGGTGATGCCTCTTTAACACTTGCCTCTTTTTCAGCACTTGATGATCGAGATTTGCTTATAACAGTTGATATCTCATCAATTGTCATATCAGAACCAGCAACTTCGCCTTGTGATGGTTCTTTTGTACAGATATCTTTTTCGACACTAGAATCCCTAGATTTGTCTTCTTTTTCTGTTGTAATAATACTAGCCTCTTCAGTTACAATTTCAGAACCAATTGATTTTGCAGGGGATGGGTCTTTTTTAATTGTATCTTTTTCGACACTAGGGGACCTAGATTTTTCTTCTTTGTCTGCTGCTACCAATGTTTCTTGCTTCTTAATATCTGAAACAATTAATTTTTCAGGCGACGCTTCCTTATCAACAACATCTTTTTCAGCACTGGGAGATCTAGATTTTTGTTCATTTTCTGTACTAGTAAGCGCTTGTTCAACCTTTGAATCAGATTCGATTGACTGCTCAGGTGTTGTCTCTTTTTTAATATCTTTTTCGGCACTGAGTGATCTAGATTTAGCGTCTAAATTCTTTTCGACACTAGGAGATCTTGATTTATCATCTTTTTTTATTTCCGACAAAGCTATATCTACTTCATCTTGAATGCCTACTGCCGTATCAGGCGTAGATTCTTTTCCTACACTGGGAGACCTAGATTTCTCATCTTTCTCTGTTTCTAATAATTCGTCCTCAACTTTATCAGGTGTTGACTCTTTTTTACACGAGTCTTTTTCAGAACTAGGAGATCTAGATTTTTCATCTTTTTCTTTTCCTAATATATTATCATCAATCTTAATATCTACATCGATTGATTTATCAGGTGTCGGATCCTTTTTACTATCATCTTTTTCTGTACTAGGTGATCTAGATTTCTCATCTTTCTCCGATTCCTTTAAATGTTCATCAATTTTAACATCAACATCAGATAATTTGTCCGGTGACGGTTCCTTTTTACTTGCATCTTTTTCGATACTTGGAGATCTAGATTTTTCATCTTTTTCTGTTTCTTTAGAATCAACATTTATTTTAGCCTCAGTGTCGATGGATTTTTCGGGTGATGGTTCTTTCTGACTAGCATCTTTTTCAGCGCTAGGCGATCGTGATTTATCTTTTTCCGATTCCAATAATCCAATATTACTTTTATCATCAGCAGCAATTGATTTATCAGGTGTTGGCTCTTTTTTACTCGCATCTTTTTCGCTACTTGGAGACTTTGATTTTTCATCTTTTTCTTTCTCTGATATATCAGCATCAATTTTAGCATCAACATCGATTGATTTATCGGGAGTTGACTCCTTTTTGCTCGTATCTTTTTCTTCACTAGGAGGTCTAGATTCCTTGTCCTTTGTTGTTTCGGACAATTCTACTTCGGTTCCACCCTCGGTTGCGATTGATTTGTCAGGTGTTGGTTCTTTTTTACTTGCATCTTTTTCTATGCTAGATGACCTAGATTTTTCATCTTTCTCTTTTTCCATCGTATCTTTATCAATTTTAGTATCTGCGTCGATCAATGTGTCGGGTGTTGTTTCCTTTTTAGTCGTATCTTGTTCAGTACTTGGTGATCTAGATTTTTTATCTTTTTCTGTTTCTGCCGAATCAATGTCAATTTTAGCTTCAGTTTCGATTGATTTGTCCGGTGTCGGTTCTTTTTTACTGCTATCTTTTTCCGCGCTAGGCGATCTAGATTTTGTATCTTTTTCTGCATCTAATAATTCATCTTCAACTTTATCAGAGCTAGCTGATTTATCAGGAGTTGGCTCTTTTTTATTTAAGTCTTTTTCGGCACTTGGAGATCGAGATTTTTCTTTTTTCTCTTTTACTGTCGAATCTTCATCAATTTTAGCATCGGAAACGCTTAATTTGTCGGGCGTTGGTTCTTTTGTACTAATATCTTTTTCGGCGCTTGGTGATCTAGATTTTGCATCTTTTTCTTTTTCTGTTTCTAATAATTCGCTTTCAAATTTATCAGAGCTAGTTGATTTATCAGGTGTTAGTTCTTTTTTACTTAAATCTTTGTCAACGCTTGAAGCTCTAGTATCGATTTCTTTTTCTGTCACGTCGATTGAATCGTCTATTAAACTAGTAGTGAGAATGGATTTTTCAGGAGACGGCTGTTTTTCTCCAACCTCTTTTTCATGACTAGGAGACCTGGATTTATCTTTTTCCGTTGTACTAGATGTTTCAGGGGTCTTTTCTTTTTGGATTGCATCTTTTTCTACACTAAGAGATCTGGATCTATCATGCTTTTCAGCGGAACTCGATACTTCATCGGCTTTTTCGGAAGCATCCATTTTTTCAATCGATGTTTCTTGGATTGCAAGTTCTTTTTCTGCACTCGGTGATTTTGATTTTTCTCCTTTTATTGTTTTGTCACTTTGATCATTATCTACAAAAGATTTTTCCGGAATATATTTTTCATCAATTGGAGATTTAGATCCACTGTCTCTGTTATCGACGAAATGTGCAGTTTGCTCTTTTGTCGTCGGGGATTTTGAGAACACACTTTCAGCTGGTGATACATCTCCAGAATGTAAAGAATCTAATGTTTTTGACAATTCATTATTAATTGTTTCTTTTGTCACTTTTTCGGGTGATATTTCTAATTTATCATCTAAATTTGATTTTTCTTTGTCAAGTAATAATACTTTTTCTTGTAATGTAACGCTTTCTTCCACAGTATCACTTTTTTCAGGTACATTTATATCTGATACTTTTTCTTTGGCTTCGTCGAGATATTTTTCTTTAGTATCGATTTCAGATATATCAGTAGCTTCTAAATCGTGACCTGCTTCTTGTGTGAGAATTCCAAAATCTTTATCCGTCAAAGTTTCTTCAATATTTTTAGATAATTTTCTATCCAAGTCAACGGCTTTATCATCAGTTTTAACTGACGACTCGGTGCTTTCTGGAATTACTTCACTAGATTCATCAACAACAATATCTTCTTTTGTAATTTGAGTTTTTAATTGTTCATAACTAGAAATATTAAAGATTTTAATATCATCTGTAACTTCTTCAAGTGGAATTTTGTATTTTATTATAATCTCTTCGATAGTATTAATTATTTTTTCATTAGGCACATTTTTTATAATAGTTATATATTCCAATACATTTACAGTGATTTTGTATTTATTTTTTACTACAAGTTCCTCAATGATTTCATCCAAACTAATATCCTTATTTAAAATATTTTTATAATCTGATGAAAGCTCAGGAAGTTTTATTTCTGTAGCTAATTTAGGCGAAGTTGGCGTAGAACCTGGTGTTACAGTAACAAGCTCTGCCTTACCAGGTGACAACTTTTGTTCAAAACTAATTTCTGATTCAACTATTACTGTTTCTCCTAATTGTTCGTCGATCTCTCGCTTTGCAGTTTCCTTTACACATATTTCTTCCAAACCTGAATCCATAACGTCAACTTTAGTATCAGCCTCAATTTCTATATGTGGCTTTATAATATCGCCTCCTAATAGTTCTTCACAAATTCTCAAAGCATCTTCCTTATCTGTTTTTAAATCTAACGTGGGAGAAACCACTGAAACATCCTTTTCTTTAACAATTTTCATGCAAGGTTCTTCACAAATTTCACTTGGTTTGTCAATCTTTTTATCTGCAGTCACAATTTCTATCGGTTTTTCAGAAACTGATTCTTCAACTGCAATTTCAAGTTTTTCTTTTTCTTTATCGTCTGCAAAAAGTACTTCTTTCGATAGAAAATCATCTTCTTTAAGGACATCGGCTACTTGTTTTACAATTTCACCCACGTTTTTTTCAATTTTTATTCCTGCTGTACCGACTAATACTTCAGCAACATCACGTACTGCTCCTTTAAAATCTCTTGCAATAACATTAGAATCATCTTCGCTTTCATCGGCATCTTCGCTCGAAGGAATAACAAATTTAACTTTTTCTGGTTCTTTAGACTCAATGAGGTCATCAACGCTATCTACAAGTTTTTCAGCTGCATCTGCCAACGTAGCTTTTATATCTTTCGATTCTATATCTCCCTTTTTTAACTCATTTGCCTTTTCTTCCAAAGATTCTAATGAATCTTGCAAACTATCTTTAACATTTTTGAATTTCTTCGATGCTTCTTCGACAAACGCTTCTACTTCTTCAATATCTTCTGCAAGGTCATCTTTTGATTCAACGATTTGTTGCTTCACATCCTCTTCAATTGCTTCCTTAATTTCTTGCTGTAAAAATGTAGAAGTTTGTTCAAGGACTGTGTCTTTAATATTACTACTTTCAGCCATTATTTGCTCTAGAAGTTCTTTTTCAACTGTTTCTGCTGCTACAGTCTTATCGATAGCAGCTTCCTCAAATAATACCTTATCTTGAGGTTTTAATTCTTTTGGCGAACTTGATTTTGAAGATTTATCTTCGCTTTCTTTATCAGAATCCCGCCTGGCTTTTTTGGTTAATTTGTCAATTCCTTTTTCAAATTTGTCTGCTACCTTACCGAAGAAACTGAAGACACCCTTTTGCTCTTTCGAAGGGGCAGCTTCAGTTTCCTTTACATCTTGGAAAGGTGCTAAAACTTTACTTTCTTTATCTCTTTCCAGATCGTACGTACTGTATAGTTTTGGATCGACTTCTTCATGTACTGGCAAGTCAGCTACTTCATCAGGAGTTTTAACGATATCTCTTGCTATACCCTGTTGAGCAGCAGGTTTTACACTCAGGTCTTTAACTTCTGGCTTAGAGATGACTGGTAATGATTCTGGGACAATTTCTTTTTGTTTGACTAAAACATCTTTTTCTTTAACTTCTTCAACGTGCTTTTCATCCACATCTTCCTTTATGTCGTCCAGGGGTATTCGTTCATCTTCCGGTAAAGTTGGAGCTGTCGTAGTCGCGCCAGATTCCAAAGTTGAAATTCGTTCTTGAGATTCCTCCATCTTTTCAGGCACTGCTTCTTTTTGATCGATTACGTCTGGTTTAGTTGACGAATCCAATTTTTCAGGACTCAAACTCGAAGGCTCTTTTGTAATATCCTCGCTATCTTTCTTGGAATCGTCTTTCTCCTCGGTGGTTTTTTGTACTGTTTCCATCGCCATGGCAATTATTTGTTTGACCTCTTCTTTTATTTGTTCTTTTTGTTCGGAAGACAATTCGATTGATTTTTTCTTTTCTTTTTCTGCAGATGCTTCTACTAATTGTTTTTCTGGAACTTCGTCTTTTTTCTCTTCTGCAAAGTCTTTGTCTTCTTCTTGTTCGGGTTCTTCCTCTTCCGCTTGCTCTTTCTCTTCAATATTTATTTTAGCTTTCTCAGATTCAACTTCATCGAGATGATGCTTTTGTTCAGCATCGCCACTTTGTACCGAATCTTCAGTGTAAATTTCTTCCTTCTCGACTATCAAATATTCATCTTCTTCTGTAAACTCTTGGCTCTCTTTTCTTAATACCTTCTTAGGCGCATCATCCATTTCGGCTGTAATATCCTCTTCAGTCAAATCTTCATCTTTTTTATCAGTTGCTTCAGCTGTTATTTCGTCGTCACCTTCAAACCTTTCCTCCTTTCGAGCCTCTTCTATTCGCTCAGCTTTTTGCAAGACGGCTTCAATTTCTTCCACAACCTCTCGCTCTTCTTTCAAATCGGCCAGAACCTTACTTTCAATCGAGTCGAGAGACATATCTTCCGATTTTTCTGTTAAATTTTTATCCAAAAGTCTATTGGCTAATTCTGGTTCGATTCCGGAAGGCGTTGATACAGCTGATGAGTCTGTAGTGCCTCCTTTAACTTTTCGAATGACAGCGTCTTTTTCAGACTTGACGGAGGCTGTAGGGGTGCTTCTTGTTGATTTTGCAGGGCTTATCGGCAAACGTACTTTACTGGGGCTCATGGGTTTTGCACGACGTCCCACAGGCTTCCGTTCGTTGGCTTTTGATTTTTGAGATGCCTTGGCTGCTGCAGCAGTTGAGCTACCCATTGAAGAGAGCTCGATATTTTTTTGTTCCACGACCATACGATTATTAGCGTCTTTCGCACTTTTTGCAGGTAGCGTTGATGTAATTTTCGAAGTTGCTTTCGTCGTTGTTTTTACAACGGTCTTTGATATTTCTGTTCTTGTAGCAGCACCGTTGATGGATTTTTTAGGAGTCGACGGAGACGATTTGGTGACATCTTTTTTGTCTGTCGTTGGCTTCGGCTTTTTCTCAATAGCTTTCGCAGGTGGCTTAACCGTGCTTTCCAATTTACCTACTTTGACAATCGTTTTGGTCGATTCCTTGCTTTCTTTTTTCCTTTCAATTTTTTGCACTTTGGATTCCTTGGCAGGAGCAGTCTTTTCAGTTTCTATCTTTGCAACATCAGTCTTTTTTGTTTCTAACTCTAACTTCTCGGACTTATCTGTCTTTTTAACCTCCTTTTTCGTTTCCCTCAATTCCTTTTCAATCTTCTTATTTTCTTTAGTTTCGGACTCAATCTTCTTATTTTCCACAACCTTCCTAGCTTTCGTTTCTGCCTTTGGCGGAGCCGGCACAGATGGCTTCCCACTCGGAATTTTACCAATATTATCATCAATGATAGATTCTTTCTTCGTGCTCTTTATTTCAGGAACGTCCTTCTTCTCCCTCCGTATTTCCGCGAGACGCTTCGTTTCGCGCTCAATCGAGCCCAATTTTGGTTTTGAAATAGCGGCTTTGTCCTTAAGTGCGACGAGCGATGAGGAAGGTGAAAGACTTTTAGCAGTGCAGACCGGGTGCTTTAGAAACTCTAAATGTCGAAGACGTTCGAATCCCTCGAATATCTTATTCTGAGGCGTGCTGCCAGGGAAAAGGATGCGGGTAATGGTATCCTCGGGATTTGCTGGCTGCCAGACCAGCATCGCGCATATCGATACTAGATTTTGAATGGGGAAAGTAATACTATTCGAGTCTTTTCTGTGTGAACTAGCAAAGAGCTTAGAATCCGAAGCGTTCCACTTGGCCATGAATTCACGCACTTCGCGACTGTCTTTACTTGGACTTAAAACATACATGTCCAAAGTGCCGTGTCCTACTTTATGATATAAATTTATTGGTTCTGGATCCCTGTAACAAGGATGCGGACGAAGATTTATGTGACGCAAGTTTATCATCATTTCTTGACCCATATCGATGAGATCCAAAATAAGAGGATCAAGATCCTTATCACCGTCCGGAGAATTTGAGTGTCTTCTTTCCTGCAATAATAAAAAAAGAAAATAATTTTCAATTAAAAATTAAACTTCTCAATCTCGAATATAATGTTGCATTACTTAAATATTACATGATTTGTAGTATTCCATTTTAAATAAATGTTAAGGCGAAAAATAAAAATTCATACTAACGACGAGATTACAAAAAAAATGTCCTATTTGCGGATAGACGTGCATCTCTTTCTTTTTTCGCAGCACGCTCGACATGCCGCCAACATTGCTGTTGTTAATCCGCGTGACAAGCACAGCATCAAGGCGATCCAAATGCCTTGTGAAATCCCAGAAGCAAGCCTTACGAGCAAAGCCTCCATCTACTAACATATTGAAACCATTTATGCCGAACAACGCAGCATCTCCTTGTCCCCCGGGAAAGACATATAACGTTGGATGACTAAATCGTATGTTGCCAACCACATCGGATGGCTCCATTAACTGATCTAAAGTTTGGGCCACCAGATATTGTCCGATGTAGTTCGTGAAATTTGTAATAGCCGGGACCCCAGCTGTGAGCACATCGTCAGGATTGACCCTCACCCGACACGCTCTGTTATATCAAATTAAACGTTTTTTCGCGTTAATTATTATTTATCCAATTACTTTAATTGATTGATAAATTTAAAAAATTGAGGGTCATTTAAACGCGAAAACTTTTTTTTGCTAAAACTAAAATTTTGTTATTTTGGTTAAAAAATCGTAAAAAATAAAATAAAAAAATTTTTTTTTTAACGTAAAAATTTATTTAAAAAAAAATAAAAAATGCATAATTACTTTGTACAAGCTTCTTTGGAAAGACGTGGAGTCGACCAATCGCCAACTCCCGCACAGTGAATATCTACAGTAACGCTGTTCTCGTAAGCTCGAAGTACACGTTGCACCTCGTGTTCGCTAAATGCATCTAAAAAGTCAGCTAAGCTGAAGGTTCCATCCTAAAAAAAATTGGTGTAAATGTCACTTAGCACGAGAATCCAATAGAATAAATATTAATTTTAATTAATTTGACAAAGTGATATGTGAACCAACTTGCAATATCCAGGAACCATTTCCACCGAACGTATATCCAGCGTGAATAATGTGCCGGTGCTTCGTAAAGCTTGCAAGAAGATTGCGTATACATTGCAGCAAAGTATTGCTTTGAGGATAAATTAGAACTTCGGTTACTAGATTCTCCGTTGCGTATTGAATTAGACGTTCACCTATAATTCATACGTGCTTATTGTCAAAAAATTTTCCATGTTCAATTGTTCACTATGTAATAATCATTCTTTATTCTTTACCATTTCTGGCTTCCTCGCCTTCTGGCGCTTGTGCTACTAATGCTTGTAATTCTTTTTCGAGATCCACATGACAACTGTCTTTATCCCAGGAGAGAAAGCCTACGAAGATGGATACAATTAGAAAATGTGATACATAGCTTTTATAGATATGTATAAAAATTAAAATTTTTAATTAATTTAAAAATATCACATTATTTAAGACATTAAAACTCTAATTAATTTGTGAAATAATTTTTTCTTGTATCATTTTGATAAATAAAACGAATAATAAATTAGATTTTTTTTTTATAATTATAAAAAATAATGTAATAAGATCACTTATATTACGACAAAACATTTATCGATTCATAATCTTATAGTATTAGATATAAGTTCGTTTAGCATTTATAGGGTTTCATAAAACAGGGTCGCCTAGGGATGTAATTGATAAGGTTAAGGTAAGAAAAGGTATGCTTAAATTCATTTCATAATGATAATCTCGAGCTAATTGCGACCAAACAAATTAATTTTATCAATTATGAGTAATAAAATTTATAAATATTATATTTATTAATACAATCAAACATTCGTTTTATTCACGAGAATCAGACTAATAGTTAAAAAATTAAAATTTTGCTTATAAAAGGTACCTTATTAAATATGCAAAGAAATACTTGTTAAATATTAAAACCTATTTTACTTTTTTAAATCGAATAAATGATTAAGAGTCATTTTAATAACAATTTCAAAGTTATAAATACGTTGAAAAATATTAACATTAATTATAAAAAGTAACAAAGTGATGAAAAAAAAAAAAATGATAATTCGGGACAATTAAAAGTTATTTACGAATAAATAAAGAAAATACTTCATAGATAAATATAAAAAGAACACGTTAAATTACTGCTAATAATAAAAGAAGAATAAAAAACAGTCGAAGGGATAGCTAGGGCAGCTGCGGTGACGTCACAAACACCGCACCCCCGTCACGTGGTCCTTACTAACCGAGAATCGATCCACGTACACAGCCACCCTCCAACCAACATTGACTTAACTTGATCTTCGAGACGGAAATTTCTCTGTATGTCACAATACTCCTTTTTTTAAAAATGATAAAAAAAATAAATAAATATCGAATTCTAATTCGTCCTATCGTTATTTTGCATTTTTATTGCTCTATTTACACTTATATTATTGAAATATTTAATACACAATATTATTTTTACGCTAAAAAAAGTATTAAAAGAAAATCATTAAAATTTTTAACTGACTTACAAATGAACTAAAAATTTTTCGTTTTTTTTTTTCATTAAATTACTTTGGCAAATTATAAGTACACGTAAGTTGATAAGACACGCAATAACTGAGTTTTTTATCGAAATAATGAAAAATATTTGCTAGTCTGCTCATTTTAGATGGCTTCATAATATATTTAATAGCTGAAATAAATCCAAGTAAAGCTACTAATTTAATTTTTTAACAGAATGGAGAAATTTAACAAACCATAGGAAATGATCTATGTGAGAATTATTTGAGGAAATATCTTAAGTTACAAATGCCAATCTTACAGATGCAATTTAATCCATTGTCCAAATTTCAAAGAATCAATATTTGCATAGACACTAAAAAAGTAAGGTCAGGTGTTGACTTTGTGAGAGAAAAAAGGAAGAGAAGAAAAAGAAGAAGTCGAAGGAAGAGGCGTTAAAGAAGGAGACAGTAGTGACAAAGACGCAAGGGTCGGCTCTTAAAGCCTCTAAATTGGTATATTGCCGAAGGTACTCGGTGCTGTGTCAAATTGATCGGAAGCCCTGAAGGTGATACGGCGAAGCCGTGCTGAGTTTTGCGTCTTTGATGCTCACCGACTCTGAGGCTCTTTTTCTACTGGTAACCGATGTATATTTATGTTTACATTACAGGTATTTTCTTTTAAACAGATGGCATTTAATTCCAGCATGTGTTTAATGACCGGATTACTATACCTATTACATTTCATTTGTTATAAAGCTTTTCGTAACAAATTTAAAAGTTTTAATTTTTAAAAGAATATTTTAATTATTTGAAAATAATTCATCTAATATTTTTTTTATTAAATTTATATATTTCTGCAATTTTAGTTCAGCGTTTAAAATCCAAGTTAAGTGAGAATAAATTAAACTACTTAACAAAATGTTGAATAAATCAAAATATATTACTTACACAAAAATCAAACTGTATTGTATTGATTATATTTTCATAAAACCGACAATATCAAAATTAAATAATTAAAATTATAATTAGGTGTGACGTTTATTACCTTTTACACACATATAATATAAAAATATTATGATTAAGTATATCAAAATCCGCCTGACATAACATTTTAGTCTTTTTTTAACCAGACTATGTGCCAAAGTATAAAAAAGATGTTGCAAAGTCTTTGTCTAGAAATAAGGTCAAAAGTTCTTCACAAGAAAAATGCTGAACTGTATCTTTTTATTCGCGTTTACTTACTTTATACCCGGCAAAGTATAATTTAGAAAGTGATTTATGAAAATTTGCTAAATTCATTTTAAAAAACTGTACTAATTACCTAGAATTATAATTAAAAAATCTAAACTGTTAAAGCAACTTGTGAAGTACTGCGTTATGATGACATTGGTAGCGCAAAAAATTCACCTTTATAAAAAAATGAAAAAAAAAAACAGATAGAAAATATTCATTACTTCCTCCCTTGTGATATTCAATTTCAATCTTGATATTTCGAAGATATTCGAGCTATATAAGCTCATACCTTGAATCCTAGCTGGTAAATTATATGTTGCGTATTAGCGTATAGGAAATATGTATCAATGTTGTTTTTTGCACGGATACCTGTTTTAGACATTTTTTCTTAAGTTTTATTGTTCTTAGGGTGCATTGGACATCTAACCAACTAATATAGAAAATTAAAGCGAACTTTCTTAATTTAATTAATTAAAAATTAAAAGCTTTTTAAATTCAGTCACTAGATAAATTAATAAAAAGGTTTATCTTACATTGTCAATATTTTTCTTTTTTTTTTGCATGAGCTTTACGTAACGAAATAAAAGCAAAAAATCGTTTACCGATATCTCGTTTCAGAGATATCGCTGTTGCGTTATGAAAACATCGTATTTTTAAATTTGCTTGTATACCATATCTTTTTTTTTTATGCATAGAACAATCGAGTCGAAGTAGGCACCACGTATTACGGAGATAAAATAATATACAAAATAAATTTGAGATTCTCTTCTTTCGTTTAATTGTTGAAGTGTTTGCGTGGAGTTCAGGTTCAAGAACAACATATTTCGAGGCTAATGGGCTGTACGTTTAAATATCAAGAACGAGAAAGTGCGAGAGAAGAGGTCAAAATTAGATCTCTTGTACTTGTCTTACTCTCTCTCTCTCTCTCTCTCTTTCCTCTCCCTCGCTATTTCCATCGATCTTCCAGCTACTACTTTTGTAAGAAACTGCTGCAAATTTCGAAGGCTTCTTCGCGCGCCTCTTAGTCTTTTTATGAATCTATTTGAAGATCTCGTGAATGAATTTCCTACGACTTTTCCGAAGGATAAAGATGATAAAAATATGAAAAAGGAATAAATTATTTCATCACGTTGAATTTCATACGATTTCCTTGAATATTATTTTTCTCTTTTTTTTTTTATTAATATTTCCTTTACTTAATTTATAGTGACTAAATAATCGATTTAAATTAAGTTGAAAATTAGTAAAAAATAAAATATTGGAAAATTCTTCATTTTAGCTAATTTGTGAATGTGAACAGAAGAATGTTGTGCAAATAAAAGCTCAAAGTGAAAATCTGCAAATATAGCCGTATAATAGAACACACCATCGTATAAACGTTACACAACTTGAATAATAATTGTTGCGAATACGTGCACGTGCCAATAGCAGTTGTGTAGACTGACTACTAATTATTACGTTTTTTACATCTGCATGTATTAAGAATTTTATAAGAAATATTACAGTTAATATTTACAACTTAAATCAGAATATAGAATTTAATTTGTGATATTATTGAAAAAAGTTGAATTGATACGTCTATAAAATATAGTCCATAGCAAACAAGATAAAACATTAAAGTATGGCTAGGGAATTGACAGGGATACACTAACAAAACTGCTGACAAAGCAACCAAACGAAGCTTCGAATTTTAAAGCTCGACGTTTCATTTATATATTCGCTATACAAGCCAAAGAAATAGCGTAAAGAAGAAGAAGAAGAAAAAAGAGGGTCAGAGCGGAAAAAGACGAAAGAGTTGATTTTGGTGTGCAGTGCTCCGGATAGGCGAGTTTTCATTGATCATCCGTCGTGTTGTCTCTACGCGTTAATGAAGAGGCATAAAAGCTGATAGCAGTAGCTTTTGGAGGAACATTAGCGTAGGTGGCAGATATCACACAGTTGGCAAAGTGATAGCACACAGAAGCTACATAAATGTGTGTCTGTATGTACATCTATATATAAGGTTAATGACAGAGCCAAGTTGAAACCGAGAGAGCAGCGGGGAAGGAAGTATAGCAGAGAGAGAAAGAGCGAGCGAGAACAGCAGCAGCAGCAGGCTGCTTATTGATCCGCGTTCTCCGAACTACTACTGCGGGTGCGAGTAGCGGATGTAGGCAGGTACACTATAGGCACTACTACCTATATACCTACCTACCTACCTACCTACCTACTAGCACACACGCTCTCGCACTCGCTAACAGCAGCAGCAGCTCGTTGTCGCATCCAGCTATTATATATACAATCACTACCACCACCACCAGCCCCTCTGTTCTCCATTTCCTAGCATCAATTTTTTTCTTCTTCTCCTCTCCTTTCCCTATACTTTTACTCGATTTTGCATCCCTTATACACATCGTCGTTTATCTTTCGAACACGCAAAAGTGCACACAATACCAAGCGAGTTGGCTTAAAGAATATCGGTGGCGGATCGATAGAATCGTCAGCTCTAGGTAATAATCTACTTGTATATTATCCTGGATGAGCAAAAGGACCGGAACGCGTGCAAGAATTGCACCGAGTCTTGGAGAAAGGGAAAGGATAGAGAGAGAGCGAGTAAAGCGCTTGCACATATGTATAGTTCGTGCGCGAGGCGGCAAGTAGTAGGTATTTCGAGCCAGCCGATGACCTCTAGACGCGCGAGGAATAGACCAAAAATAGAGAGACGAGCTGAGTTGGATTAACAAAAAAACAAAAAAGTTCTCGACTGTAACGTCTCGTGTGGCCCTTCGGCTCCTTCCCTTCCTTTACCCAACTTTCGTCTTCCTGCATCTCTCTCTGCACACATCTCTTTCTCTCAACTCGTTTCGCTTAATTTCAACTCATAAAATTTTCAAATTTCTTATTTAACAATGTGAATTATATTTTTTTAAAAAAACTATTGCAAAATAGTCGAATTTATCATTGAACGATAAATTATATTTTTTGTAAAAATAGCAGTAAAATTTTTTAATGTTATCAGGGAAAATAGCTTCACCTCGGATTAAAAGTTAAGGGAAAAAAGTGGATGAAATATATATTCTATATACGCAAGCTCGACCAGCCGACTAAGCTTATTTCATTTTTAATGATACGGCAGAGTGAAGAGTTTTGGCTTAATTCGATTTCACTATTAATTGCGTTTCACTGAGCATTACTTTCAAGTTTTTATATTTTACCTTCTTTTTTTTTAGCTTAATAACGTATTGTACTTTTTTCAGCAAAGTTTGTTGCTTGAAAGCTTTATATTATTGAATGATATACAACCGAATAGAAAGTGTCAAAGAAAAAAGAATCCCGCTGACAGATCAACTTTTTAATTCGATATAATATTATATTTTGCTTGGAAAAATAAACTAGATGAAAAAATATTGTCTTGATATTAAAAAGGATTAAAAAAAATTAAAAATTAGTTTTCTTTTTAACAGTTTGAAATTCGTAGCCAGAGTAAATAAATTTAAGAATTAAATAATAAATGTTATGCTTTGTGCACTGTATATGTTATATATATACTCTCGTGCTCGTTTCTCCTTAAAATTCTCCTTTGAACCAATTTGCATCATAAAAAAAAAGAAAGAGAAATGCAGCAGTGTCTCCCAACATCTGCTTACTTTTTATTTTATACTCTTGTCCCTTTTTTTTCAGACTGAACAGTACGTTTTTTACACACGTTAGGACAACTACTATTTTTATATCCAATGTATACCTACTTATAAATGCGCCTATTATAAATATATAAAAGAATACGTATACTATATCTTTGAAATTGAAATAATTTAAATATGAGTATAAGTAGAGCCTATCATTCAGCTTGGAAATATTAAAATTACTCCTTGAGACAATTACCCATCCGCGAATCAAAGCTCCAGCATGGAGACTTTATTAGAATTTCAAATTAAGCAGGCGGTTATATCGATTGTTTGTAAATGCATAAATTTTGACGAAAAATTAAATTAGACTCGGGCTATTTTAAGAGAGAGAGAAAGAGAGTGTGTGTGTATGTCTCGTACAAATATACCGCTAGCTCCAACACCTCGGCTGCATTATAATAAGTGAGTTGCTCGCGAGACAGGCCACCGCACCTCGACTTAACTCATCCCGCAGTTTGCTTTGATATATTCCAGTTCGAGTTTGGTGAGCAGCAGCAGCAGTAGCATCAGACAGATATGCGCCGCTTGGGTTTTCCAAGCGCAAATATAGACCAAAGTACTCCACGAGAGATGACGACGAGGCGGTGGAGGAAGATAGAAGATAAGACGGTGTATAGGCTGCTCGCGGTTAGCATTGCTCCGACAATTGGAGCTAAGCAGTTGAAATCGAAAAGAATCGCGAGCGGCGCGAAAATAAGAGCCGGTAGTTGGTATATATAAAGAGAAAGAGAGAGAGAGAGAGAGTGAGAGAGTTGGTATAGTGGCGCAATGCGGCGTCTTCGGGGGCGCACACACACGCGACTCTATTCTCTCTCTCTCTCTCTCTTTCTCTTTCTCTCTTTACATGGCTTGCTCACGTTAAAAGCTTTTGAATATATCTTCTATAAAGCTTTCTCTCCCACCCTCTCTTATAAAATACTAACTCGTCGCCTCGAGGTAGGCCACCGCCCTTGACCCTGTACGCGTCTTTTTATTTAGCCAGTCCATAATATACCTGCGGGACCAAGTCGGCATATCGCGCCACTATTAACACAATATATACCTTTCCAGCGAGCAGTCTAATTTATATTTCTATTTCGATTATATCGCACCAAATCAATCCTCTGCTGCTGCTGCTAGTTTGTTCATGCCGCAAGCTCGTTCTCTCTCACACATTATCGTTTTCTCCAGTGCTACCATCTAATATACAACCAAGTTTGTTTAATAATTCCAGTCTATCTGCAGTGTTTCTTGTATAGAGCGACACATATTAGCCTCTCCACCCCCCATCCCCTCTACAGTTAACGCTTGATAAATAATTCTTAAGTCGGTCATTGATAATCCTATTTATCTGCTTTCAAAATCAAGTACGAAATAAAATACTTGAAAAATTAAAAAAGAAAAAAAGAAATTATGTATCGACTCAGGCAAAAACCTAGATGTTAAAATCTTGCTTTATGTTTATGATTTTTTTTTTTTTTTTTTATTAGCGCGTGTTGAGAGCTATTGAAGGGAGGCAGACATTTATTGGCCGGGCTGAAAATTTCAAGTGAGAAAAAAAAGGAAGCGTACACGTTGAAAATGACGCGTTGAAGGAGAGAGCA